>PYSR01000079.1:0-150831 GCA_003049425.1 Magnaporthiopsis incrustans
CCACTTTCGACAAGCCCACCGTGCCCGTCGAGGGCCTCAAGTCCGGTCCGCCTCTCAGCGTCATCAGCATCGACCACCTCCCCAGCCTGGTCGAAGGCGGGCTCGGGCAGGTTGGCGAGGAGCAGGCCGACGAGCCTGAAGAAGCCTTCCTTGGTCCGGATCCCTGGTCCGTGTGTGAGGTGTGGAAGTATCTTGTAGTCCGTGTCCTGGAAGCCCAGTTGGATAAAATAGTCTTCAACCGGATAACGGCTCTCGCCACGCCGCTGGCTGTCCAAGCAGAAGCCGTCAAATCAGCGTCGGAGACGGCAGCACCCCTGCTGACTCCCATCTGAGCATACCCAGGCCGCCGAACCGGAGGGCCTGATACGCCTGCCCGCCATTTTTTTTTTTTTTTTTTGTACTGTCAACTAGGGATCGGATTCACTTTTGCCAAGGCGCGCACCTGAGGAAGCATGGGAACACCAATTACAGAGCTCTCAAGGGAAACTTACAAAAGACTTGGGGACAGCAAACGTACCCGGCATCATGTTGACGTCAAGACCGTGGCTGATGAGCAGATCGATAACTTTCAGGTTCTTTTGGAGCAAGTTTGGATGTAGCAAGTCAGCTCTCTGTAGCACAATGTTGCAAGGAGGGCCGTTGTCCATGCCACTGTCGTCCCGCCGGTCGAAATATCTCTGGTTGGCATCGGCGCCAGAGGCGAGCAGCAGGCGCACGACCCCGACCTCGATGGGGCGGTTGAAATCCATCATGAGGGCCTCGTGCAGCGGCGAATGTAACCCCTCCTCGGCGGCGGAATCGGCCTTCACGTCCGCTCCAAGGGCAAGGAGCAGGCTCACGACCTCTGTTTGGCGCCTCCGCACGGCCGCGTGAAGAGCAGTCTCCTGAGTGTACCGGCCGGCGCTCCGTGTACTCTTGACGCGCGCGAGCCGAGTATTCGTCTTCCGTCACCATGAACCGGGGGCCCGCTGCCTCCTCGCGGCGCTGGTAAGCGAGACGTGAGAAAGCTAACCGGCAGTTGAGTGCGTGGGGATGTTGTTTTCAGGCCGCCCGACCAACCTCGTATGTCCCTGTCAATGCGCTGTTGCGGGGACGTCAAGACGAGGTTCGGTGCCCCACCAACATGCTAGGGGTACATCCATGGGGCAGCCACGAGATCGGAGATCAAACCCAGGACCACTTAGCGCTAGCTGCGATCACTACCCCCGTGCTTATACCATTTCCCCAACCGGATGGATACTTCTTACGTGCCACCAATGCTTACGATAGCCGCTGAAAATGACCGCCTATCGCCTATTCGGTCATAGCCCAGTAATAAGTCGGGTATGGTTGTTGTTGTGGTTGCTTTCTGCTTGGCGGGCTTACTACTCCATTACAGGCCGCCTCGAGATGGCACGACATCGGGCACTGGAACCAACAGCCAGATGGGACGGGGCTACCCCCGCTTGGCTGATGCCAAAGTAGGTTCGAGTCGAACCGACGACACGCACCTCTTTCGTTTGTAGCGACAATGAGCTCCAATTGTTTGCCCTCTGGGCCTTGTTGTTGCTGGACCATCAGGCATCCGTGAGTGGGAACACAGCCAACACCATCTGGTTGAGACTAAGTCGCCGCGGTGAAAGGGGTCGGCTTAGTGCACGTTACGGTGCCTCACGCCGACGCCAAAATGATATGCAGAACCCCTCCCTATCGGACTTGTATATAAACGCAGCAGATCAGCCACCCAGCCGACGCCGCTGTCCTGTTGCTTCTCTTGGCTAGGCTGTTTACCATTACACCTGCTTCCGCCTGTCAGCACGCCACGACATGCCGGGTGAGATTTGATGTCGGGGGCGATCCGGTCGAGCTGACCGGTCTATCTCGATGGTGCGTACTTGGGAGTCATCCAGGTCAGCAAGAATACGGCCAAACAGGACATGACGAGCTCGCTCATCAGGCCTACAGACGGATGACGGTCGCTTACAGGAACAAGAACAATACCGTAAGATTGGAGCGAAAGCCTATTGACCCATCCAAGGCCATGGTCGCAATGGAGGTTGGAGACGGAAAAATCGAACTCGCCTCCTCATGCCAAGTTAAAGTGCCGTCGGGCAACCCCGAGCTCACGAACTTGGTTGCGCATCAACTTGGTTGCGCATCACATTGCCGGCCTTGGAGCGAACATAGCGAACTCCGTCGGCGGTTGGGTGACCAAGCGTCTCAAGGAAGATGTCAAACCCAAGCACAGACTCGATGGCAAATGCGGCGAGTTCAACGCCCTCCGGTTGAACGCGGAAAGACAGCAGGTTGACAAACCCAACACACAGGCAAGTGGTGGCCCCCAGCCCAACCCGAGTTGTGAGAGCCTTAGAAGGATACAACTCAGCAACGGGGTGAGGCGGCCGTTCTTGGCGGCAGTTGTCCACGGCAAACTTGTCAAGCCGTGTTCGGACGATGCCAATGGGTACGGATGTCAGGAGCTCACCAAGGCGTTCCCCGAGCTGGACCCGCTTAAGCCCAATATAAAGGCGGCCTGGTCCCCCGACATCAAGGTCACTCGGCTCGAAAACTCGCGGCCAATACTCGCCAGTCAGCAATTGGCGCCTGCCCAGTCCGCTGCTAAATGCCAGGCGGCGCCAGCTGCCCAAGACCAGAGGGCGCCCGCTGCTCAGGGTCAGAGGATTCCAGCTGCTCAGGGACAGACGGTGCCCGCTACCCAGCACCCGGCGGCGCCCGCTGCTCAGGGTACGAGCGGCGGCGAAGGGGTTCAAGTTCCAGGGACCCTGAGGTGATGCCTGCCACTCAACCCCCGACCCCTGGGGCTGCTGTAGGGACGAGCGACGGCAGAGGGGTGTAGGTTCCAGGGAGCCCTGAGCGGATACCCGCCACTCAACGGCAGACGCCGCCCGATTCTCCGGAGGAGGTGGTGCCCGATACTCCGCATCCGGCCGCGCCAGCCTCTCGGTGCTCGGACCTCCGGCCGCCGGGGCGACGGGCTGCGGCGGGGACGCGGCAACTCCCAACACCCCGTCACCGAGGCCTGGCACGAAGCGACCTCAGCAGCCGTCCTCGTCTCCGCTCAAAACTCCCAGCAGGCAACATACTGACAAGAAGCAGGAAGACTAGGTAGGTAGCGGCTGCTCTATGGGCAGGTTGGAACCACTTTGTTGTGATGTGCCTCTGGGTAGATGTAGGTAGGTAAGTGTGTGTGTGTGTGTGTGTGTGTGTGTGTGTGTTTAATTTAAATGAATGATCCCCCAAACTGGAACTACATGCGTATCTCAGCATAGAACAGAAGTGGCCGGGAAAGGTGGACAGTATAAGCCGGAGTAAATGTGAATGACCAAAGCGGAAAACATACCTGATACTTTATGTTCCAAAAGGGCCTCCGGCCGAGTCGTGGGAAATAATGGCCGAGCTGTGCCGTCTCCGGTCGTCACCTCGCAAGACCAGCATCAGAGCAACACCACATCATCATTCGTCATATTTGGCACCTTGGAAACCCCACAGCGACGCAGATCCATGCCCAAAAGGCACAACCTCGCCCAGAATCACGCCAACGCAAAATAGTACCCAGATCACACAGCCGCCGCCCGCTTCTCGTCGTCCCTCCCCATCGCGGCATCAGCATAGCCCCCCTCCTCGCTCCTAACAACCTCCTCCAGCCGCCTCCTGCTACAGCGCGCCATGTACCTCCGCTTGCAACCCCCATCCTCGCCAAACCACGCCTCCTCGGGGCACGAGCGGCCATACGTCTCGACCAGCAGCACCCAGACCACCATTCCCGTCGTGGCGGCCACCAGTCCCAGACTCGTCAGCAAGTGCTCGGGCACGGCGGCCAGGGCGCAGACGGCGGCGGCGACAAGGGCGCGGTTGGCCAGACGCAAGGACTTGGGCGCGCGGCAGGTGGGCGGCAGCTTGTGGTCGTGGCAGAAGGCGATGACGCCCATGAGGGCCAGGGACAGGCCCAGGCCGACGCAGTAGAAGAGGCGGATGCCGCCGGCCGGGACGTGGCTCTCGGAGCGGTGGGCGTAGACGTCGGTCAGGGACTCGGGCGGGGCGTCGGGCACGTCCGAGGCCACGACGAGCTTTGAGAGGCCGGCGGTCGCGACGACGTAGCTCATGATGAAGGGGAGGTGGGCCATGAGCCAGAGGAGGTCTGTAGGGGGGGTTGGGTTTGTCAGCGTCACAGCAACGCACATGGTAGATGGACACGAAAGGGGACTGACAGTGTTTGCTGGAGCGGCGGATGGCGTGGACGTGGATGTTGCCGGCGTCGACGTCGAAGTACAGCCAGTTGAAGATGTAGGCCTGGACCAGGCCGAGGATGGCCTTGCCGAAAAAGGCGTTGAGGCCGTAGCCCTGGTTCTGGAACAGGACGGCGACGACGCTGTAGCCAAAGACTTTGTTTCGCCCACAGGTGGTCAGCAGAGAGGACGGCAGGGAACGGAAAAAGGGGGCTCAAAAACCAACCTAGCGACACAAACGCGTTCGTCCTCTCCACCTTGTGCTCGATGTTGATAGCCGGGTAAAACTCAAAATGCGGCGCCAGCCTCCGGCTCAGCACCCCGAGCCTCCCGCCGCCGCGGGCCGCCGCGGTGGTGGTCCAGCGGTAGAGCAGCATGACGATGCCGCCGCCGAGCAGGTCCAGCGCCAGGGCGGCAAAGACGAGCCCCAGGCGGCGCGGCACCTCGAGCGCCGTGGCGGCGACCCAGAGCGCCGACGGCACGACGACGGCGACGGCAGAGGCGACCATGGTGGCGCGCACCAGCGGCACCAGGGCGGCCGTGAGGAGCAGGTACGCGGCCATGAGCAGGCGGGCGGCGACGTAGAAGCCGACGAGGAACACAAAGGTGTCGTGGCCCTCGTGGAAGGTAGACGTCATGTTGGTGGTCATGCCGACCAGGCACGCGATCAGCAGCAGGATCTCGACGCGCTGGGCGACGTCGTCGATGTCGAACCAGCTCACGATCTGGGCCACGTCGGCCCAGATCTTCCAGCCCATGCAGAAGGTGACGACGAAGCGCAGCAGCTCGGCGCCGTCGGCCGACTCGGACAGGTGCTCGCCGTTGACGTGCAGGATGCCGACGTAGATGAGGTCGAAGAAGAGCTCGAACGACATGACCTCGGTCAGGCGCGACGCCCGCCACAGCAGCCCGCGGTGGAAGTACTGCTTGACCACGGGCCGCCGGAACAGCTTCATGGTCGTGGAGCCGGCGCGGCGGTCGCTCCAGTCCGAGACCGAGTCGGCGCCGCTGATCGTGCTGGCCGCCGAGCTGGACGGGCCGTCGCCCTCGACGGCTCCCGGCTCGTCGCCGTAGGTGCGGACGTGTGCGCCATACTGTCGGACACACGTCCAGCTGGTCAGTCACGCACACGCAACGACGTCGTCGGCCTAGAGAAGAATAAGGAGAAGAAGAACGCACCCCGAACTTGGAAAACGTCGCGTTCAGCCGCCCGCCGTGGTCCGCAAGCCGTTCCATCTGCGCCGCCACGTCGCGCAGCTGCGCCGAGACGGCCTCCCACTCGTCCAGCAGCTGCGCCGCGCCGTCGTGCCGCCGCCGCAGCTCCTCGCGGCGCGCGTGCGCGTGCGTCCGCGTCGCGTCCAGCAGGTCGCGGTGCTCGTCGGACCCGTGGACCACCACCTCGACGTCAGCCTTTTTGTTGCTGTCGTCGTCAGCGGCTGCGGCAGAGACGGAGACGGCCGCCCCGGCGTTTTCCTTGTCGTCTACCGCTTGCGTCTGCGTCTGCGTCGCCTCGTCCGTCTTCTTCTTCTGCTGGCCGCCGTACCACGACCGCAGCGCCGCCGCGTCCTCGGGCGACCCGACCAGCACGCGCCGGCCGTCGGGCAGCGTGAACTCGGACAGCGCCCGTCGGGCTGCCGGGGGCGTTGACGAGCCCTTGCGGTTGCGGGATTCCATTCTTTGTTTCTATACCGATTGGTCCCCTTTTGTCTCGCAGTCTGTCCGCTGTTGGTGAAAGGCGCAGTCCGCTCGAGCTTGGTAGGTAGGTAGACCCCAAAGGAAAAATCAGAAGCGGCGGCGCCCTTCCTTATTAGTCCCCTCTTAGTCCCGAATCTGCACCAGGGCCGGCACCAATTGGCTGGCTTCTTGGTCTCTGCATGTGCCTGGCTGCTCCGGTAGACCACCAGTAGATGCATGTTCGTCTTTTTAAGTCCTTGAACCCGATAAGATCCATCGCCCATTCCTCCCCTGGCCCTCTTCCTTGTCGTGATTTGAACCCCTATTGCGCCTATGCACGGGGCTGAAGTAAGCACCCTTCTCCCGCCAGCGTTTCTCCGCCAAGTCCATTACCCCAGACCGTCATTTCAATGCGTTTCCCAATCTGTGTTTCGCTGTCAGCCGCCGATCTGAGAGCTCTGCATAACCGTGCAGGGGTCCACAAGTTTCCATGGCTAGCTCCGGCGAGCTTCGCCGAGAACTGCCTGCCAGCCAGATCCAGAATTCACGGCAAGTCTGCAGATCAGAAAAAGGAGAAACCGAGGGGCAAAGTGAAAAAATGCCATGTGCAAGCATCGCATTCTGAAAGAAGCACGTCTTGTCTAATAAATACAGTCCCAAATGAAAAGTCGCAAAACTTTGTGTCAACCCAGGTCGTCCAGCGTTCGTTTCCAACAGAGACCTTTTATTGCCGACCCCAGTCTCCCCATGCACAAACGCCATTAACCCCGCGCTCGACTGAGCGTGACAAAACATGGTCTCCGAACGCCAGCAACAATCCTCCAGACACAAGCCCTGCCCGTGAGGAACAAGAAAGGAGGTATATGAAATGCAACCCAGCCCAACGACAACAAAAAGAGAAAGAAAAACAAGAGCAAACAATAGCAAAAAACAAAACAAAAAAAAAAAAAAAAACCGTGCCCCCAACCCTTTTATGTCACTTAAAAGGGGGTATCTATACCGGCAAATGATGCCCCTCGTCCTTGACGCCAGCAATAGTGTAAGTGCAAGAGAGTGCAGGAGAAAAGGGAAGCTCGCAGAAGCGAGAGGGAGAGAAGAGGAAGAAGTATGGACAAAGTGCCCAAATGAGAGGAGTACATGCTGAAAATAGAGGTTCCACACCGATATCAAAACACGGCTGACACCAAACGAGGACCGACACCCAGCACTTGCAGAAGGCGTCGGCTGCATGTCAGGACGCCCAGCCGGCGTCCGCGCCGGGGGAGACAATGTAAGAGAAGAAAATCCAAGAACGAGGGAACAAGGATCATAGTAATATCGCCCATCAGACCGGCGGCAACTTGACCGGCCGGTCGCTAGGATAGAATCAAAGGCCGCACAACCCCGCACCAGCCGGCACTAGTTGTTGCGGTCCGTCGACTTCCGTGGCTTGTAGTCGGGCACCTCGAGGAACGTCAGGTTTTCCTCGTCGTACTTGTAGGCGTGGAAGTCGTAGCCGTACGGCTTGGGCTCGATCGAGTACAACATGCCGAGCGGCATGTCCAGATCGGCAATGTCGTCGCGCGTCAGGTCCATAAAGTAGGCAATGAGCACCCGGCACACAGACCGGTGGCTGATGAGGAGCACGTGGTCCGTGATGCGCTCGATCTCACGCACCATGTCGCGCAGCCGGCTGATCACGCGCAGGTAGCCCTCGCCGCCCACCCCGGGATACACGTAGCTGAGCTTGTCGGCAGACCGCTTCTTGTACTCGTCCGGGTACTTGGCCGCGATCTCGTCGTACGTCATGCCCTCGAAGCTGCCCGTGTGCATCTCGTTGAGCATCTCCCAGTTCTTGACGTCGTAGTCCTCGTCTTCCTCAAAGTACTCGGCCGTCTGGACGCTACGCTTCAGCATCGACGTCCACACGCAAAAGTTCTTGGCGTCCAGCTCCTGGAAGAGCTCGGGATAGGGCGGCGTGTGGTCGCCAGGCTGCGGCGGGAACGACGACTGCGCAATCTTGTCCTTCTGCTGCACCAGCCACTCCTGCCGCTTCTTGGTGATGAAGTGGTGAAGTGCCATGCCGTAGTAGTGGCCGCGCTCCGTCAGGTTCGAGTCGCCGCCCAGCTTTCCCAGCCTGTTGTCTTCACTCTGGCCGTGGCGCGTGATCCAGATCTGGCGCGGTGCCAGGTTGAAGGTGGTCAGATATGACGCAATGCCGCCGCTCAAGAATCCCCGCAACCTATGTTGGACCATTTTTCTCCCCACGTCGATCATCTGAGGAAAGCACCAGGTTAGCGTCCAGTGGCCTGGTGGCGACAGCAGAACAGAGACTCACCTGGATGTACTGCATGTCGTTGGATTCCTCATAGTCTCCCAGCGGCACGTAGGCACTCTCGTATTGTTTCACCCTGGCCTTGAAATCCGCCAGCGACTTGACCGGATCTTTATCTTTGTAGTCTGGGCCTGACAGCTTCAGGCGCATGTTGGCCTCGAGGAGCTGGAGGAAGTCGTCAGATGTCAGCACCCCTAGGTAGCCAAACGGCTCACGGGCAGGCGAGGCAAACGCAGCGGCCGGCATACCGTCTCGTCATGGCAGATACTTTCGATAAAAAGGATGCCAAGCTTGGGCTCCCGCTCCTTGATGCGCTTCACAACCTGCTCGCGGCGCCGAATTGTGCTGTTGGTTGCATCCAGGATTCCCACGCTGCCGTTTTGGCAGAGGAGATAATCCAACACCTCGTCGAGCGTGTCCATGGCGAGCCGCTCGCGGATCTTGGCGGCCGATTCATTGTTGGGGTTGAAGAAGCTTGCCGACTGCTCAATCTGATCGTCGTGGCTGTCCGAGGCCTTCTCTTGCCCGTGAGCCCGCGGCGAATTCAGGTCTAGCTCAGGGGGATCGCCCATGTCCCCGGCGTCGACGCTGTTCACCTTGAGAAGGATCGAGGCGGCCTTGAGAGGGGCAGATTCATGGTCGAGACGGTGGTTCGAGTCGCCGTTTTGCTGCTGTGGCGGCATGCCGGCGGCGACTCGCCTCCTGTTCCCGACGTTGAAGATCTGTGCATTGTGCTGCTGCCATGAAAGGTAGCGCTGTATCTTCTTGGTTATGTACGACTTGCCCCTCGCAGGGAGGCCGACCATGACGATGACCAGCTTTGCTGCAACATCGCGGTCCGGGATCCTGCCGTCGGGAGAGACGCGCGACCTGGTCATGCCAGGGATGTTGAGAGTGGTTGCATGGGGCCGGACCCGCGGGGTATGGCTCCCCGAGTTTTGCCTCACCGGAGGGCTAAGATCACGAACTTCGTCAGCGCTGAGGCTCTTGCTATCCGAGGCCCGGAGCGACCGTGTAGCCATGGGCCGCGGTGCTGCTTGGGACCGTAAAGAGCAGGTTGGAAAGATGGGTTTGTATGCGTGTGTATATCGGGGTGTGGGTGGACGCTTATGGGTGTGGGTATTGTGTGTGTGTGCATGTGTGTGTGTGTGATAGAGACAAAGAGCGACGTGGGTCAAAGAGGGGTTATCCATGGGAAAGCAGAGGAGGGGGGCTGCCCACATTCTTGGAGAGCCCGGGGCTGTCGAGGAGAGGCTCCTTGCATAGGGACTAGAGCTGTCATAGAGCGGGGGCCCGGGCTTGTCGCGCAGGGCCACGTCGAAGTTACTCAGCGACTTGAGGGCGTGCGCAATGACGGTGGGAGGACCGACAGGGGTTGGGTGCAGCGTTTCCGTCGATGTCGTCGCGGCACCGGTGTGATTCGTGGCGCTAGGGGCCAGCGTCTGCGAGGTTGGGGCGGGCGCCGACTTCAGACGGTCACCATTGAGCCGGCTGATGGTGCTGCCGTTGGGGAGGGACGAGGACGAGACAGCGGTGGTGGCCGGTGGTGCAGCAGCCGGGGCGGACGTGGGTGGGGGAGGAAGCATTCGAGTTGGCGAGGCTGTTAGGTGGTTGCTCATTGCCAGTTTCGCCAGGAGGGACTGCTGCGCCTGTTTGCGCCCACGGTCTATTGGGATCGGCTCGGGGAAACAGATTAGAGAGGGCTGAGCAGCGAGGGAGGGCGCTCAGGAAACACACGTGCGTCGATGCAGGACTGGGACAGGTGGATGATGGCTTGGGGTTTGTGGAGGGTTGCAGGCTGGTGGTGGTGTAGGAACAGAGATCAATATGTAGGGGACCCGAACCTGGGGTGTGAAAGATAGCCGTGGTCGAAGGCATTGATTAAAATGGCTGCGGTAACACCGCCAAGGCCTGACGTTCCCAATTGTGGTGCCAGTCCTGGTGACAGACAGGCCCTGGTGTTGAGTGGCTCGATTCGGCGGAAGGCAAGCCCTGCCCGGTTCCAGGTCTGCCAATTAAACCAGCAGCGCCGATCAGCACGGTGGGTCGCAGGGGCGGGCGGGCGCTGTACTGGGGGCGTGGGACCCTGGAAGGCACGTAGCCCAGAAAAAACCGATGCACCAAAAAGTAGCCCGGCCAAATAAAGCTCCTTTACCAGGTTACACACTTAAAAGGGAAAAGGAAATAAGAATAGGAAATAGGAAAAGAATAGGAAATAGGGAAAGAAGAAGAAATAGGAAAAGAATAAGAAATAAGAAAAGAATAGGAAATAGGAAAATAAAAATAAAAAAGGAAAATGCTTTTTTGAAAGGATGCTGTTTATTGCTGCGCATGTACCTAGCCCTTTGGTGTATCGCTTTTTTTCTCGTCTGCGTGAAGGGCCCTAGGGTGGGTGGCAGCGCAGACAGGGGCTAAAAGGCAAAGTTGATGGGGCTGCAGCAGCCGACTGCCTGAACGGGCCGGGCTTGGCGGGAAGTCTTGCCGCGATTTGTTTGTCGGAAACCAAACCTGAGATCTTCGCTGGAGCCTGTTAGGAAAGCTGCGGCAGACTGTGCGCAACTGCGGCGGCACACAGCCCTGTTTTTTTTTTTTTGAGCGTGCCCGGGCTGCTCTGATCTCGAGGTTGCGTTTTGTGGTTGCTGGCGGAAAACCGTGTGTTTTCCGGCGGTTGCTGGTGGAAAACCGTGTGTTCTCTGGCGCCCACCCGTTCGACTGGCCGGGCCCCTAGTCTTCGTATTCCTCGCTGCCCACCTATGCAGTCGCGGCGTGCGCTGGCGGTGCAAGTTGGTTGGTTGGTTGGAAATGCGACAAGCCAAACGGCGAGGCGACGATGACTCGACGGGCGGACAACGCCTTTTTTTTTGCCACTTCTGTTGTTCTCCTCCTCCTGCTGCTGTTGTTTCGCTTTTGTTTGTCTTCCGAGTCTGTAAAAATAGAAGTCGGCCGTTCGATCAAGTCCACGCGCGGTCGGGGAGGCTGGCTCGCATTGCTTTTATCCCCCGCGCTGCCGGCCGATGAGGTCTGGACGCTGCAGCGACTTCTTTCAAGGCTGACCTGCCTCGTCACTGTACTTCTGTGCGTGCGAGCACAAGAAGGCACGGGTCAACCTAGCTTCAATGCGGTTGGGGACACTGGATGGTGAAAGCGTCTGAGCAGAAAAGGAGATTGGACGCGAGAGAAGCGGGCAACGACACAAGTGGAATGGCACAGAACTGCACAGCAGCCGTTTTAGGGCTTATTTGGCGTGGATGGTTGAAGGTTCACAATTCTTTTTGACTCACGGCTCGGTGGCCACACCAACCCTGAGTTACTCTGGCCGACGGCTTGGGGTAGGCGAGAGTGGTGGCAGCGGAGTCTTGGATCGGCCATCACCAGGATTTCTTGGTCTAGTGGTGCCTTCCTTCCGGTGCTACTGAGTGAGATTGGCCATCCACTACGACGCCCCGATTCCGGCCGACTTTTTTTTTTTCTTTTTTTTTTTTGTCCTCCATTCTCCAGCTCGTTTCTTCACTTCTCCGCTTTGGCTCACGCAGCTGCTGCAGCCGTTCACGCACACTGTAAGGGGCGGCGGGCTGCTGCGGGGAATGGCCTGGGACGTGGATTCGTGGTGCAAACGATATTGGACACCAGAATCAGCCGCCAGGGAAGCCCCAGACACCTTCTCGGGAAAATAGCCCGGACATCAAGTGGCTCACACGCTGGCCCACCAGTTCGGTTCGGAGTCCGATTTCCAGCCTGCCGCCAACATTGACATTTGTAAAGAGGGCGCCCGACCGACTCCCGCTCCAAGCTCCCTTTTTTCGGCGTGCAAATTTGGTTCTGGCTGAGGCCGGCCCTGTTGCTTCCCATCGTCTCAATAATACCAATGCGTTTATACGTTATGCGAATCATGAATCTACTCTGGGGAAAACATCACGGCACCATCGGCTTGGCGCGGAGGGTCCCTTGCTGAGGAGATTTGGCCGAGGACTTTTTTCGCAAGTCCCTTTTTAGGCACACTAGCGACAGACGCAGCCCCAACAGAAATTTTGCCGCGGAAAGTCGAATGGGATGATGGGCAACCTAGGCTATACGTGCCAAGCTCTCACCCGCGGGATGAGACTGCACGCAGCGATGATGGAACGGGGCCAGACTGTGCGACCTCCACTGGGGACGCCCCAACCGAGGTACCCCGCGAGCCTTCCCATAAGCGCAAATGGTTATCGCATCTCCGTTGGCTGCGCCGGCACCGGACTTCTGACGTCGGCGCGCCATCGGCCGGCCAGCCAAGAAAAAGGGTTTTTGCCAAGCCGACACCAAACCGGAGACCCTGCACCGACGTCACAAAGGGTGGGGATTTGTGCGATTGAGATATTGGTTGCAAGCGTTTCGGCACCGCCCACGACACGACATGAGGCGCCTTCAGCCACGCAGCCAAGCATGGCATAGGTCCCCGGACATGGCAATCCTTCATCGGCTCACGAATCCAATGCTGATATCATCCGTGCCCATCCACACCACCCCCTCGTCAACAAATGAATCAAGCTCCGCCCTAGGGATGCATACACCCCTCCAAACCCCCCACGCAGTGTCCATGTTGCATTGCATGACCAGGCAGATGATTGGCAGCCTGTCCAGCAGCCTCGCTCTAACAGGACATCCGAGACAGCTGGCGGTGGGTGCTGGTGCTGTATCTGCCGCCGCCAAGAAAAATGCAGTGGTCGGTCACGGACACGCCACTCCAATCTCGGTCGACAAGCACAAGCGCCGAACGAGGCAGCGGGCCGACGCCAGGCCGGCGTGTGTGTGTCGCCGCAGCGCTGCGGCTCGCTTTGGCCAGTTCACAATTAGAAAGTGACCTGACAGGCAATTTGTCGCGCACCAGCATGGCCTCAATAAACTGGTCGCCGAGCTGGACTGAGCCGACCGAGTGACTGGACTGGACTGGATTAGGGGTGAGGGCCGCCCAAATGGCCTGACAGAGAGCATAGCCAGTCTGACATGTTTTCAGTCCATTGGTTCCATCAACTGCAATAGAGTAGGAAGGAGTCGCCTCGACAGGTTTGACTCGGGCTGGCACAGGCTCTAATTTCGGCGAACACGACCATAGCCATCGTCACTCAGAATTGCGTGTCTTGTGGGCAGACCTGGTTCTTGGCTTGTCACTAGCCGTTGCTCCATGTCCATCCATGCGAGAGGCGAGGCTTCTTTGGGCACGAGATACACCCAAGGCTGTGCAGTGCATGTAACGGAGAATCTCGCTGTTGGCTGGTAGGCTTGTGCAGGTCTCCCGGCTGACTCGGGGGAATATATGTCACGATGGGTTCCAACTCAGAGGCTCAATCGATCGCTCGCCTGGACGTAACCAATTTCAACTCTGTACCTGCCACCTGGGTACCTGTATTTAGACCAATAGGTAATGTGAATACGCGAGGATTCTGATAAACAACGTGTTTTCTAACCTGTTGCCCGCGAAACCGACAAGATCGAAGGCCGACATCGTGCCATCCTCTTCTCTGACTCACCCACGGGCTGCAGCTGTAGGTGGTAATAGAGAA
Organism: Magnaporthiopsis incrustans; assembly: GCA_003049425.1. Lineage (NCBI taxonomy): Eukaryota > Fungi > Ascomycota > Sordariomycetes > Magnaporthales > Magnaporthaceae > Magnaporthiopsis > Magnaporthiopsis incrustans. Next base: position 13,752 of record PYSR01000079.1, read on the forward strand.
GAGCATGGTGACAACCTGTCAATGCACCTGCCTGCGGGATTGGCGAGCTGGGGAAGGCAGCCCAGAGCTCTTTTGCTGCCATAGACGGTGTCAGGTTGGCGTTCCGTCGATTCAGCACTCCAGGGCCCCACAATGCCTGCAGGGAGGGTCCCTTTTGTAGCCAACGGTCAACAGGGTGCAAGGCACGGGGCGGACTGTGGGGCAGGTGACGTTGAGCTGCAACCGATGTCGGCCGAAGAAATTCATAGCTTCAGATCCACGATCGCGAACCCACAACCGGGCTCACTCACTTAAACCTGCCTCACTTTGACTTGACTGATTGCTCCTGCAGCGCACCACCGAACCAAACAGCTCGAGCTTGCCCTGCCAGTTCGCCTCTTCTGGATCCCGCCTGCCCCATTGCAACCGCAATCGCAACGAGAGGAGGGGCATACAGCAAACATCGTGCCCACTTCCCGCGCCATCCCGCGTCCATTGCCTTCCCCATCTTTACCACGCCTCCACCGCTACCACACCCACCATGCACGGAACAGGTACTCGCAGAGACTAGCGGCCTTCAATACCATTCCAGCTGTCCAGATTCCGTCCGACGATCCATAAACCTCCTGCTGCACACTCCCTTCCTGTCCTCGCTAGGTAACTGGGCGGTTAGGTAGCCAAGCACCGACAGCATGCGGACGCCTGACATTGCCGCCATCGTCGAGACCAAGGACCAGCTGGTGAAAGATCTTCTGCCAGACGACGTCAAACATGGCGTCCTGATCCCGCTCAAGACCACCCTCGAGCTGAGGGACACTCACAGCTGCGGCCAGGCCCTTATCACTCGCGCCCCCACCAAGAGTGCGAGCATGGTCATCGGGTACACTCCCATAACGGACCCGTTCCCCAGCTTCCCCCAGAAGGCGACCCAGGCTAACGGAAAGACGCTCGGTCACCCCTGCGATCAAACAGCGCGCTTCAGAACCTGCTTCCGGTGGGAGTCGTTAATGGCCTCTCCCACCTGCGGCGCTGCGCGAAGCCGTGCGACCTGCCGTCCCACCTCAAGGCACATCTGATGAACGATACGCCCCAGAGCCGCCAGATGCACACGGGGAAGGCGGCCTGGGTCTACATCATGCTCGGTATCGAATCCCTCTTCGATATAGAGGAGCTCTTCGAGTCTCTGTCCAAGGTCGAGAACATGGGCGTTGAGCCGTTTGTGGCCAGCATCCCCGTCCCCCTGCTTCCGCCCACGTCCCAGGTCCAGGCAGGCCTCTGGTGCAACCAGTTCTGGCCCACGGTCTACCGCAAGACGAATCCGCTTGGACCCCACCCTAGTCTCGTGGCCCGGTCCACGGATGACATTGCCGCGGACGCGGCCGTATGGATGAGCCTCGCTCACATGGTCGCCACCAAGGCCCGCAAGGCTGGCCTCGGCCTGCCCATCGGCGCCTGCATCGTCCAGCGCATGGATGACGGCCAGACAAAGCTTGTTGCGCTCGCTGCCGACGCCCGCTGGAACCGCTGGGGCAACAGCCCTCCGGCTGGCGCAAACGGAGGAGGCTCGTGCTGCTCGACAGCGGGCAACCCCATAGGCCACGCTGTGCTGCGTGCCATCAGCATGGTGGCCAGAAAGCTGGTGCGTGCCGAGAAGCGAGTCTCCACCGTTGACGGTGACGGCGGCGGCGGCGACGACGGCACGGAGACGCCCGTGATGAAACCACAAGCGGCGGCGGCGGCGGCAGCCGTTGCTGCCATGGCGGCATCTGCGGCGCATCGCATCCCTGTCGAGTTCGACCCGTTCCAGGACGACCCCCTGCTCGAGGAGGAGCGGCTCGTGTTCGAAGCCGACCACCCGTCTCCCGAGGGATACCTTTGCCACGGACTCGAGCTCTATCTGACCCACGAGCCGTGTGTGATGTGCGCCATGTCAATCCTGCACTCGCGGATGGGAAAGGTGATTCTCGCCGAGCGGATGCCTCTTACTGGCGGGATCTGCTCCGAGGACCGCATCCTGGACCCCTCAAAGCACCCGGGCGCGTCCGACCTCACGGGCGGCGGCCACGGCCTGGGCCTCTTCTGGCGCCGCGAGCTCAACTGGAGTCTTCTGGGCTGGGAGTGGGAGCCTTGCGACGGCCTCAGGCCTGAGCGGCTGCCCCCCACTACTCACGCCTAGCAGGCGTCGACAGCAAACGACATGTGGCAAGTTCCACATCGTCAGACCTCGGACTACGCTAGGCCACGCCAAGTCGTGTTTTCATTTGGCGACTCTTCGGCGAGGACTGCAGCTCCAGGTCGATGGCTGTCGGCCATGCCAAATCGTGTTTTCATATGGCTACTACTCAGGAAGGATTACGCCTTGCGTCGGTCATGCCAAGTCGGTTTTCATGTGGCAGCGACCTGCTCAGGAGAGGAATGCGGCTAGAGCTCGATTGATAGCGCTCTCTTTGGGCCTACTCTGTTTCCCGTTACTATTACCCATTTGCATTCAGTTTGGAGGACGCATTGACGAGGGTTTATGAAGTCATCTGTGGGGTCTGGCGATTCTCTGTGAGGACAGAAACGAGGAAAATGAGGGGAAAAGGAAGGGACAAGAAAAAAAGCATTGTAACACTAATTGTGACAAGAAGACGATGAAGGCGGAGCAATCATAGTATGGCGTTGGGCGTAGGGAGAAAGGTGGCATCTTCTGGAGCTGGTCCGCCAGGTAGAGTTAGTTAGACTCTTAGGTATCGAACTGTTTGATTCTAGACTTTGCTTGATTCTCGTGATCCATCGAATTCCCTGTACATCGTACCTACTATCTTATCGATGATTAGCTCGTCCAGCCCAGAGCCAAGAGGAGGGACTCCAGCTGCTGTTACGGAACCGACATGCCGCCGAATTGACCAACCCCTCTCGAGCAACAAAGAACCCCCTCATTTACCCCAGCCGGTTCTGAGGGAGGGTCGCAACCGGACGGGAATGGAGGCTTTTCTTTGCTGCGCGTTTGCGGCCACTTCAGGCCCGTTTCCTTGTCTTCATTTCTTCCCTTCATTGTCTGGTTATTTATGTGCTACACGAAGTTATTGCTGATTCCGTCAATCGAAACAAGCAACTGGAATTTTCCTCGATTTTCGTCTTCTTTTTGCAGCAAGGGCGTGGAGGCCGACGGAAGAAGCTGAGGAGGGGAACGAAGGCCCCCCTGTCTCCGCCCACGCCCATGAGGGTCCCCCACGAAAACGAAGATGCGGATCCTCTTTGACTTTTTGTGACAGCCCTTCAGTACGGATTGACGGCTGCTTCATTCCTCCTTCTTCCTGCCTTTCGTCTGCCTTTGTCGCCTGTCGGCGGTGGGTGAAAAACCGAATCTGGCGGCCGCCGCATTAAAGAAGGGGCGACCCTCCATCATCGTCTCCACGTTGAGCCTCGCGACGCCCACAGCAGCCGCCCACCAGTCCAAATTTCCGAGCGTGCAGCGAGAGCTTGAGCAAACAGCAAACAAGAGCGAGCAAACTGCCACACGAAACTCCCGGCGACGAGACACTCATTGCCCGCCTTGACGGCTCCGAAAACCGCCAAGCGGAGCTGTCGATGCTGAAAGAGCGACGGCGAGCTAAATAGAAACAGAAAGCAAAACGAAAACCGACGCGATTCCTCCTCCGGCGCGGCCACCAGTATCTCTCACCAGCAGCGCCCTCCCGTTCGGCTTCTACCTCGAGGTCGCCCGCCGCCTCCTGCGCACCAGCCCCAGCGCCAAGCACCGCCCCGTCCGACGAGTCGGCCGCCCTGACAGCGCCGCCGCCGCCGCCCGCCGTCTACTCCTGCGCCGACACCGCTCTCCTCTCGCTCCTCTTTCTCCGCCCGCCGCACCCCGCGAGCGCCCAAGAGTCGCCGGCCAGCTCGCCGCCGCCGTAGCCGCGCTCCGCTGGACCTTTGGACACGATAGCGACCATCACGGGGCCCGCAGCCACCCCCGACGTCACAACCGCACCCGCTCCGCGGCGGCAGCAACGACCATGGCGGCGCCCAAGACGACGGACGCGCAGCACAGGAAGCGCAAGCTGGACAAGCGGGCGCCAAAGTACTACGCCGTCCGCACCGGCTACCATCCGGGCGTCTACTTGACGTGGCCCGAGTGCGAGCTGCAGATCAACGGGTACAAGGGTGCTCAGTGTGAGTTTCCTTTCTCACTCTCCACACACATTTTGACCATTTTGTCCTAAACCAAAATTCTAACAAAACCACCCACACACAAACAGACAAGAGCTTCCTCACGCGCCCCGAGGCCGAGGCCTTCGTGGCGGGCCAGAACCCGGGCGGAAACTCGGACCAGACGGAGAAGTACTACGCCGTCGCCATCGGCAACAAGCCCGGCGTCTACACGGACTGGACCGAGGCCCAGCGCGCCTACTCGGGCGTCAAGGGTCCCAAGTACCGCAAGTTCCTCTCGCGAGCCACCGCCGAGGAGTACGTCCTGACCTTTGGCGGCCCGGCGGGCAAGCGGGCGCTCGCGGCGCAAAAGGCGGCTGCGGGCAGGGGAAAATCGAAAACAACGGTGGCTGTTGCCAAGGAGGAAGATGACGAGGAGGAGGAGGAAGAAGGGGAGGAGGAAGAAGAAGATGACGACGACGACGACGATGATGATGATGATGATGATGATGACCCGGCAGAGATACTCCAGCCGGTCGCTAAGAAGCACAAAACGTCAACAACAGCAGCAGCAACAACGCTCAAAAGACCCAGCGCCGCCAACCTGATCGAGATATTCACGGACGGCAGCAGCATAGGCAACGGCAAGGCGGGCGCGACGGCGGGCGTGGGCGTCTTCTTCGGCGAAGGGGACCCGCGCAACATCTCGGAGCGGCTCGCGCGCGACTCGCCCCAGACCAACCAGCGCGCCGAGCTGACGGCGATCCTGCGCGCGCTCCAGGCGGTCGACGCGGCCGAGGGCGTGCGCATCTTCACCGACTCAAAGTACAGCATCAGCTGCGTCACCGAGTGGTACCACAAGTGGGCCCGGACGGGCTGGGTCACGAGCGGCGGCGGCGGCGGCGGCAGGCAGCCCGTCAAGAACGCCGACCTGGTGCGCGCCATCAGGGCCGTCATCGACGAGCGCGAGGCCTTTGGCTCCGCCACGCAGCTGGTCTGGGTCAAGGGGCACAACAACCATCCCGGCAACGTTGCGGCCGACGCGCTGGCGGTGCAGGGGGCGAAGATGGGGAGGTATGGTCGGTGATTTTTTGTCGTCTATGGATGTGGAAATGTTTTTTTTTTCCTTCTGATTCTCTACACCTAAGCGGTAGGCAGAGAGGGAGGGATGGAGGGGCTTTGGGAGCGGTATGACATGCACTGACTGGCGTTGCTATGTTTGCCTTGCTTTGTCTTGCTTCCTATGCCTCCCGCGTTGAGCCGGCCATATCGACGACCAGGTCGACGCCATGTTTTTTTTTTTTTTTTTTTGCTACTTCGGATATCCATGGATTTTGGGAAATGGCGTCTATGAAAGTCTATCTGCGCATACTGTCTGCTTTGGCGTCTGATCCATGCTCAGTGAGGAAGTACGGGACATGTCACGGCCTGTTCTCACAGCACGTCGTCCTGCTCAAGACATGTTGGAAGAACTTGAGCTCTGGCAATTTCACACTACTACAGGAAACCAAATCGGGATCAAGGTCGCTAGACCAACCCAGAGGATGGCTTGATTCGTGCTTGTGATTTCCATCCTGCTCGATACATACAAAAAAAACCGCCGACGCAAACGTGCAAAAACTCCAAAACGCGCCGTCCAGAGCCACAACCGATTGACAAGCACTGGAAAAGCAAGGAAGCAAGCATCCGGATATATGGAACGCATGAACTGGGAGCGAGAATTCAGGTTGACTCCTCCCGTCGGCGCCGGACGGAACGTAGCAGCAGTAGACCCAAAAAGTGAAGAAACCAAGCCTCTCCGACACCGTCCCATCCACCCACACCACATGATCCCAAAACGGCGCGGAGATAATATCGAAAGACCGGAACGTCATGGTTATTTTTTTCTTTCTCTTTTCCGCTTTCCTCTGTAACGGCTCCAAAGAAATCGTCATTATAAATTGTGTAGGCTTTACCCACCCCACCAATCCAAGACACGGACCCCCATACTACGTCTTTTGCTCCTCAGGCGCCGGGAAGCTAAAGCCGGGCGGGAAGATGGGCATGCCGTTGCTGCCCGTGGTGATGCCGAAGCCGAACTCGGGAATGGTGACGTTGTTGGCGTTGCCCGACTGGTTCTTGCCGTCGTTGTCGTCGCCCCCGCGTCGGTTGTGGTCCCTGCCGCCGCCGCCTCGACGCCGGCCGCCCCGACCATTGCCGCCACCACCATTACCATTACCACCACCACCACCGCCACCCTCGACATGTTGTTGCCCCTCATCATCTCGCGACGACCGCGGGCCGTGGATGCCGCTCCTATCCGTCTGCATCCGACGGCTGATGGCCTTGCTCGACACGCCGGCGCCGATCTCGATGTCGGGCTCCTCGACCACCATGCCCGTCGTGATGGGCTTCCCGCCGGTGCCGCCAAAGGGCGCCGTCAGCATCCACTTGCGGTCGGCCTCGGTGAGCCTGTGGATGGGGATGACGCTGATGCCGGCCGAGTAGTCGCTGCAGTCGCGCGGGCCAAAGCCAACACCCCATCGTGTCTGTCGAGTCCGCCTTGTCAGCGTCTGCCCGACCTGTCTTGAGTCGAGGACCAAGTTGGAGCGAAAAAAAAAAGAGCTGGACAGGAAAAACATACCCTTAGTTGATGGTCCGAGGTGCGCATCTCGGCCATGCCCTCCTTCGCCGCAACCGCGTCCTTGCGGGTGAGCATCTTGACGAAACCGTGCCGCTTGTCGCGGTTGACGATGCACGTTTGCACCTCTCCAAAGCGGCTGAAAATGCCGCGCAGTTCGCTCTCGGGGCACCTACAAGGAAAATCTCCAGTTGGTCATTCATCCCGGATTTTGGGCGGGTATCCGCCGATAACGAGGGCAAATAAAAGACGAAACTTACGTGACACCTCCAATAAATAGTGTTCGACTGAGCACCCGAATGTGATTATCAGGCAAGGACCGGTCAAACTCCAGGAACCGCTCGGGCCGTCCCTCACGGCGTGGGCTGGACGTGCGGCGGCCCTGGCCGGCTGGAGACCGCTGGCGATACTCGCCTCGAGAGCCCCTGCCACGATCTCCAAACTGCCGGTCGTCGCGGCCGCGGGGCGAGTGGCGGCTGTCCCAGTGCCGACCCGGCGACCTCGATCGGGACCGTCCCCTGCCTCCACGGCCGGGCGACCCGTTGCCAAAATCCCGATCACGTGAGTCTGCAGGACGGCTCGCGTTCCAGCCGTTGCTTTTGCTGCTGCTGTTGTTGTTCGCATCAGCCGCGTTTCCGAACCCATAGGGCGTAGATCCCTGTGGCGCGCCATACTGCGGGGCAGCACCCGCGGCACCCGTGGAACCGCTGTTGAGCTGCTTCATGATGGCCGTCACCATGTCGGGAGCAATGCCCTGGCATAGCAGGGTTTGGATGAGCACCAGCTGCTGGGCTCCGTCGACCTGAGACGGAGCACCCGCTGCCGGAAACCCTCCTGCTTGGCCACCGGGCGCAGGAAGAGGTGCGGCAAAGGGTGCGGCGGCACCAGGGAATTGTGCCGGGAGCTGGAATGGCAGAGTGGGCGGTGCCACTACGGGCGGCTGGGCAGCAGCCACAGCTGGCGGTTGAGTGGCTGGAAAGAAGGGCAGGCTGGGTTGGGCGGCCTGGGCCTGGGCCTGGGCCAACGCCGCAAGCAAAGCGGGCGGCAAAACGCTGCTACTAGCTGGCGGCGGCGCAGACGGCGCCACATACGGAGGTGCCGCGGCGGCGGGAGCAGACACCGGCGCCGGCACGGGTGCTGTGATACTAGGATTACTGGACGCGGCCGACGCGTTCTGGCGCGCAATGTTGGCCAGCGTCTCCATGATGTTCGGCATGGACGGAAGCGCCGGCGGGGCGGGCGGCGCCGACGAAGACGGCGACGTCAGCATGGACAGAGCATTGGGCGGAGGGCTACCCGGGGGAGTGGTGGACACTTCTGCAGACATTCGTGTTTCGGTCGGTTAGAGATGGGTTACTATCGGCCAGTTAAGAGTCGGGTTGGTGATGGACAAGGACAAGCAAACATACTCGGCGCGTTCAGCTTCGCCTTCCACCCCTCGAGCATTGCCGCGGGGAAAGTCTGCCCCTTCTCCCAGATGTCGACTAGTTTGCGAATTTTCTCCTACAGTTGGCAAAGAGATTTATGTGAGTCTTTTGGTCTCCTAATTGGGTCAAGTTCGTCAAGTGCCCTGCAGCAGCAAACGGGGCAAAAAAGCCAGGGCGGCTCGATGCGGGCAGGCATGTAGGTCAGAAGCGCAACACCCCGATGCGGCCACGCCGTCCATGTTTGCCATCCCATACGTCGCCCGGCTTGGCAGGCAACAGGAAAACAAAAGGCAGACAACGGCAAGTGAGGTTCACTCAGAGGAGACTCCCCACGCGCCAGCCACGAGATGCGATTGTGAAGCAGCAGTGAACTTGTCCCACACACACGATATGGGTTTTGCCGAACATCCGCGCGCCTCGCCCACTTTCCCCCGCCGCGACTACTGGTTTCGACTGTTATATGCAGGTTGCGTACCTTTTGGTCCTCTGGGGCAGATGCCAGGATGTCGTTCATGAACGAGGGCATCAACTCTGTCACTCTATGAACTCCGGCGGCATAGGTTCCGTCCTCTGCGGCGCTGCTGACCGTCTGGCCCAGCTGCTTGGCCTGCTCCATCCACTTGCGGGTTACAGAGTCTACGACGTAGAGCACACCGAGCTTATGGGTTCCATTTGTTCGTTTGAAATGCGTGAAGATCTTCTGGATGATGACTGATTCGGACTGCGGGAGTGGTTGGGCAACACAGTGTCAGCAAGGAGTGCGCGCATGTTCGGTTGGGGCCCGTTGCAGAAACAAAGTCGCCCAAGTCGACGTGGGGAACATACTTTGACATTAGAGACGCAGAGAGCCGTGATGTCCTTGATGCGCGATCCGGAAACACCAGGCGGCTTGAGAGCCTGCATGGCCACAAGGCCAGCCTCCAACTCTGTCACTGGCATGGAGGACATCTTGTATGGGTCTGTCGGAAATGTCGCCGACTATGTGCGTACGCCTTGCGTCTTCTGGCAGACACACACCTTCCTAGCCTGGCCTTGCGCTTAAAGCCGCAGGCTGGCCGGTCGGGAAAATCGAGTACGTGCGCGTCCCAGGGACGCAAGAGGCTCCAGCGAGGAGAGCAGCGAGACAATAGAATTTAGAACAAGTGCGAATGTGCGTCTCTTTTGCCTCCACGTTTTTGCGCCCGTCGAAGAATGGCCCCAATAGGCATCCACCGAGGTGCCTTGTTCACGGTATTGAGCAGGCCCAGGACTCTGCTTTTACGCGTACGCGAGTATTACGGGGAGGTCGCTGGTTACTGAGGGTATCTCGGTCAGACAACAGAGGGACAAGCGAAGCGTCTGCTTCCGAGGCCGAGTCTCTCGAGATACGAGTACGTGGCCGCGAAGAAAATCCCGCGGTTGCCTAGATTGGGCGTTGCAAAGCACGTCGACTGGGCGGAAACAATCTCTCAAAGGAAAAAAAAAAACGAATGGATCGTGTCTTCCGGGTGGCTCGCCTTTGGGGGGTTGACAGGCGGTCGAATATTACCAAGATCGATGGCTGATGATGGAACGGGTTCTGGGAGTTGGAGCGATGGAAAGGCGGGAGATTTGAGGGAGAAATGACGGGAAGGATGGTTTTGTAAGAAGTGGGAGGCCGCGAAACGAAAGAAGTCTGAGCGCCACATCGGCCCCGCTCGTGTCTTTTTTTTCGAGCGGTGGCGCTAAGTGGCCCGTGCCCGGTGTGATACTTGGCTCGTTCTCTCTGATTGGTCACTGTTCCAGCCAAGGCGCATTCAATCAGCTGCCACCCCGATGCCATCAGCTGGTTCCGATTGGATATTGTTCCCACGAACCTACTTGAGTACCCTTCTGTTCGTCCTTTTTATTATTCGTATTATTAACTGCCGCCCCCCGATTCTGTATGCCACTGTGGTGGCACCAGCGGCTAAGTTTCCTCCGCGAGTGATGAAGTGGGTGGTGGAATACGGAAGAACGGAAGATTTCGGGAATAAGGCCTTGCTTGCTCCAGACCTCCAGTTGCATGCATGCGGGATCGATGATAGCCCCTTTTCAACCTGCCACTCAAACCCGCTATGTGTGCCTCTGACGGGTCGGTACCTAGGTAGGTACCTACCTACCTAGGTAGCATGCATACCGAGTTGTGATAACATTTAATCCAGATCATCCGATCTGAAGTCGCAAATGCCAGGCGCTTTGGGGTGGAATCCTGACGTCAGACGCATGGTTTCTGGGTGTTGAATATGCCCATTTCCTAGGAACTCAGAGGTAGCCTGAGGGCGCGGATAATGATGACAGCTTGAGCGGGTGCCCCTCCACTGTCGAGAGAGTGAGCCCCGTTCTTCGATTTGCCGTAAAGCCGCACCGCGACGTAATATCTTGGCTGCGCTTCCACTCGCCCGAGGCCAGTTGGGAGGGAAGCAGGACCTCAAATTTGCACGTGTTTGTTTATATTGTCCCGACCTCACCACCCCGACACATGTTCCATCATTATCTCTCACCCTTTTTTTCCCTCCTCTATGCCCTCCTTTTGATAGGTGTCTTGTGCATTCGATTGGCAATTGACCCAAAGTTCTAGCCTTCCCCTGTCCAGCTCACAACGTTGAGCCACGCGTTGGGAAACGGCCCGCTTGACCAAGCCGAGGGTGGGCAAGTCCGTCCGTGCTTTCCCTGTCACAACGACTTTTGGGGTAAGTGCAACGTCAGGCTTTCCGCTATGCCGGACCCCCCGGTCATTCCGATTCGGCAAGCTGCGGGTGGCTGGCCGCACTGGGGAAGGATGCTTTTTTTTTTTTGCGACTTGCGGTTTTTTACAGCTCCCTGTCCTATTCTCCAGGCATTCCTCTCCTGCACAACTTCCCTCGCTCACCCAGGAGACGACTACAGTGTCGTCCAGCTCCTGCTTCTCTGCAATCTGCAACTCGGACCCGTCTTCTCACATTGTAATCCATCCATCCAGTTTGAGGACCTCTCTCTTCCACAATGGCGTCCGCTGTGCGCTTCAGCTCCGCTGCCCTCAGGGCCTCGACCCGGGCCTCCTTTGCCCAAAGGACCGCTTTTACCGGCCTGCGATGCTACTCGGCCAAGACACAGGTAGGCGCACTCGTCCTGAACCCTCCGAGAAGAGCATTGGCATGTTGACCCTTTCTCTTGCCGTGCGCCAGACCCTGAAGGAGCGCTTTGCCGAGCTGCTGCCCGAGAAGATCGAGCAGATCAAGACTCTGCGAAAGTGAGTTTCTGTCCCCTCCAGAATAGGCGATGTGCGCCGTGTCCCTTTGCTGGCGCCTGATCACTGACGCCTCCCCCGTCTTCTAACAGGGAGCATGGTTCCAAGGTCGTCGACAAGGTCACCCTCGACCAGGTTTATGGTGGTGCCCGTGGTATCAAGGCTCTTGTCTGGGAGGGTTCGGTCCTCGACTCCGAGGAGGGTATCCGCTTCCGTGGCAAGACAATTCCCGAGTGCCAGGAGCTTCTTCCCAAGGCTCCCGGCGGCAAGGAGCCTCTTCCTGAGGGTAAGAAGGCAACACGGACCCCCACGCACGCCCCTCCTCGATGGCATTAGCACTTATTTGCGCCGCTAGGATTTGGCTAACTCGCGATCTCCGACCAGGCCTCTTCTGGCTGCTGCTGACGGGCGAGGTTCCCAGCGAGGCCCAGGTCCGCGCCCTGTCGGCCGAGTGGGCCGCCCGGTCCGACATCCCCAAGTTCGTCGAGGAGCTGATCGACCGTTGCCCGACCGACCTGCACCCCATGGCTCAGTTCTCGCTGGCCGTCACGGCTCTGGAGCACACCTCGTCGTTCGCCAAGGCGTACGCCAAGGGCATCAACAAGAAGGAGTACTGGGGCTACACCTTTGAGGACTCGATGGACCTGATCGCCAAGCTTCCCACCATTGCCGCGCGCATCTACCAGAACATCTACGGCAGCGGCAAGGTCGCCCCCGTGCAGAAGGACAAGGACTACTCGTTCAACTTCGCCAACCAGCTCGGCTTCGGCAGCAACGAGGACTTCGTCGAGCTGATGCGCCTGTACCTGACCATCCACACGGACCACGAGGGCGGCAACGTCAGCGCCCACACCACACACCTGGTCGGCTCTGCCCTGAGCTCGCCCTTCCTGTCGCTCGCTGCCGGTCTCAACGGTCTGGCTGGTCCCCTGCACGGCCTGGCCAACCAGGAGGTGCTCAACTGGCTTACCGAGATGAAGAAGGTGGTTGGCGACGACCTGAGCGACGAGTCCATCCAAAAATACCTTTGGGACACTCTGAACTCGGGCCGTGTCGTGCCCGGCTACGGCCACGCCGTCCTCCGCAAGACCGACCCCCGCTACACTGCCCAGCGCGTCTTTGCGCAGGCCAAGATGCCCGAGGACCCCATGTTCAAGCTAGTCAGCCAGGTCTACAAGATCGCTCCCAAGGTCCTGACGGAGCACGGCAAGACCAAGAACCCCTACCCCAACGTCGATGCCCACTCGGGAGTTCTGCTGCAGTACTACGGCCTGACCCAGGCCAACTACTACACGGTCCTGTTCGGCGTGTCCCGCGCCATCGGTGTCCTCCCCCAGCTGATCATCGACCGCGCCGTTGGTGCCCCGATCGAGAGGCCCAAGTCCTTCTCGACCGAGAAGTGGATCGAGATTGCCAAGAAGGCCTAAGCGCATTCTCGATACGGGGGTGGATGAGGGTTGGCGATTGTGTATTTTAGACATGCCAGTTTAATGGTTTTATTTTTTCTGACGGAAAACATGGGATCGGGCACTGGTCACGCGAAAAAGGGATGAATGGATGCTATGAAAGCTGTGAAGGATTGTGTGGATTTCTAGACCTTTTCTGCGCGATACCATTACACCTTGTACAATATTCATCGTTCTTTTTTTCTTTTCTTTTTTTTTTTCTTTTTCACATACTATTCCAACGCATTGAGAAGACACTCCTATTCACTTCACCTTACTGCTGCAAGCCCGTTACCACTGAGAGGCACAGTAGGCAGCTTGTCATTGGCAGCAGCATGGCCGACCTCTGCGACTGGGATGTGGGTTGCGGCGTGGGCTCTTGACCGCCAGACACGGGGTTGCGAGGATCGGAGTCCGATTGTACCCCCACCAAGGGCGAGCGCGGGCCGTGAAGTCCGGATAAGGGCTTCAAATTTCCGACTTCTTCCGGCATGTCCGCCCGGACTGTGTGGCTTGCAGCGTTCTTTATCCCCTGTACTTGCAGGCTTGGTCCAGCCTGATGGGGGCAGAGTAAGATGAAAGCCCGCCGGGGATGTTGGCCCTGTTTACCCCAAGCCTTGTCCGGCACACAAAAGACGAAAAGATGAGATGTATGTGGTTGGATGGAGCTGGGCTGAAAATTTGCCCAGCTTCCCCAATGGTTGAGATGACGGCAGCAACTGAGCGGCCCCTGTTGAGCTCAGCAAGCTGGGATTTGGTGGTATCGGGACGATTTAGTGGGTCTGGGGCCTAACCAGGGTCGGGCGGACAGCACAGGCCCGCTGACCGCAGGCCATTCGGGTTGCACAAGCTGATCGGCCTGGGCTCCTGCCAAGGGCCCCTTTCCATCTTCTGCCCTTAGGCGCATCCCGAATACCCTCACACACTCTTCCTCGCCATTCTCAGAGACGAAGCAGAATCCTTCCGCTTGCTCGTACACGCCACTGACCACGGTAAGTTTTCGTTCCCTTTTTGTGCCTGAGCTAGGCCTGCATCAACCCCCGAAGCCCATGCACCAAACGGCGCACAATGCTGGAGCACCAACCACCGACACAACGGCTGCCGCATCTGCCCACCGTTGCACATGCAAATCGAGACGAATTGTTATCGCCCAGGAACCTAAACCCTTGCAGCTCCATTTTTTGCTTGTCCCGAGCGGCGTTCCGAGGCGTTACGGTGGGTTGGAAGCCGCGGGAACGCTGAAGCTGACTCCTGAGATGGCATGGAAGGTAGCAGATCGACCCATCAGATAATCCAGTTGCAAATCAATCGACCCGACTAGGACCTCGCCAGACCCCGAACCCCTCAGCCCCAGCTGCTCGACTGCACACATCTACATCGGTAGATCGCGAACCAACACCCCGCTGGCCCTCTTGTAGTTCGCGCTAGACAGCCCACGCAGCCGCAAAGACCCAGCCAGCCTCGCCGTACTTCTTAGGTTTCGGAGACCAAACCCCCTCTTTTTACTGCGAAGAAGCACCCTACTGCCTTGGTCAGGCCCCTCCCCCGCCGCACACACACCCCCGAGCCATGTCTGCCGCCGCCTCCGTTCCCGGTGCCTCGGGCGCCCCTGGTGCCACCGTCCAGAAGCTGGAGAAGAAGCCCATCAAGTTCTCCAACCTGCTGCTGGGCGCCGGCCTCAACATGTTTGAGGTCACCACCCTGGGGCAGCCCCTCGAGGTCACCAAAACCACGATGGCCGCCAACCGCGGCGACGGCATGGCTGCCGCCCTGGGCCGCATCTGGGCCCGTGGTGGTGTTCTCGGTTGTGAGTCCCTCCCCGCTGCTCGCCCGGTTTGGCTTGAGGACCGCACCGCGGCCCTCCCCTCGGCGCAAAACTCTGACGTGCTCTCTCGTGCGGACCAACAGTCTACCAGGGCCTGATTCCGTGGGCCTGGATCGAGGCCTCCACCAAGGGCGCCGTGCTGCTCTTCGTTGCTTCGGAGGCCGAATACTACGCCCGCGCCGCTGGCGCCTCCGAGTTCGTAGGTGGCATCTCGGGCGGTGTTGTCGGCGGCGTGGCGCAGGCCTACGCCACCATGGGCTTCTGCACCTGCATGAAGACGGTCGAGATCACCAAGCACAAGATGGCCGCAAGCGGCCAGGCCGCCCCCGGCACCTGGGCCACCTTCATGGACATCTACCGCCGCGAGGGCATCCGGGGCATCAACAAGGGCGTCAACGCCGTCGCCATCCGGCAGATGACCAACTGGGGCTCGCGCTTCGGTCTCTCCCGTCTGGCCGAGCAGGGCATCCGCCGTGTGACGGGCAAGGAGCACGGCGAGAAGCTCAGCGCCGCCGAGAAGATCCTGGCCTCTACTCTCGGTGGTGGCCTCTCGGCTTGGAACCAGCCCATCGAGGTCATCCGCGTCGAGATGCAGAGCAAAAAGGAGGACCCCAACCGCCCCAAGAAGATGACTGTGGGCAACACGTTCAAGTACATCTACGAGTCCAACGGCATCAAGGGCCTGTACCGCGGCGTGACCCCGCGCATTGGCCTTGGCGTCTGGCAGACGGTCTGCATGGTGGCCATGGGTGACATGTGAGTTTGGCCGACCCCATCGGCTGCCTCTCCATCGCGATGGGTGACATGTTTGCTGACAAAGTTTCTTTACCATCTGTCCAGGGCCAAGACCTATGTCGAGAAGCTGACCGGCGACAAGGTCACCGCAAAGCATTAGACGCGGCCTGTGTCCGGTTGGGGTATGGAGAGCCCTTTTCTCTCCCTCCGTTTTTGTTGCACGAAAAAAATCAGTTCGCAGCTGTGGGCTGTGGGCTGTGCCTTCATATCTGTAGACGCTTATTGATCCCTCTATTTCGGCTGTCTCGTGCCACGTTGTGTTTGTGGTTTTTCGCTTTCAGTGCTTTCCTTTTTTACCTTTGGTCATGAGTCGATGCATTCAGTTGATGCTTTGCTTATGGATATTCTACGTTTAGCGGCCCAGGCTTATAGAGCTGAGCGATAGCGCCCACAGGAATAGATAGAGGAGGCTGTTTGTCCACGGCATTATTACTAGTTTGGATCTGTACATGTCGGAAGGCGGCCACTTGCGTCTTTTTCATGGCCTGGAATAAATATAGATTCGGGTGCGGGCAGTATCGGCCGGGGCCTTTCGTTGGTACATCCATGGCAGTGTTCCCGCCTCGATCCCTATGCTCCCATACGCAATGCCCTAGGAACTTGATGTGGTCGGTTCCGGGATATATGGACGCATTCAGCCTTGAGATATGTGCTAGATGGCGTGGGCAAAGCGTTCCTGAGGCCTGCGACATGCCGTTTCTCGATCCTGGTCCTCTCTGTACGGAAGTCTTGCCTCCACAATCCAGGTTATGACTACACCAACACGATTGCGTTCTCCTTTGGCTCATTTTAGGCATATTTGAAGTGCTTGTGGGCATGGTTAGGATAACCAACCCCGACAATCCCTTTCGACGAAGTTGCATTGTGCCCCATTACTTCGGAAAGCGGTTGGATACAACGGCCGAGGGGATATTGGCACAATAGCTTCTGCGCATCAACGTTCTTCGGCATATGTGCATTTCCACCCGACGACGGTTATCATACATCAACGGCATAGGAAATAGCGAAACAAGGCTAGGAGTGTCAGGCACCGGAACAAAAGATCCGGCAAACAAGAGTTTCATGCATGATCCTTCCAGAATGTTTCCCCGACTCTGACAGAAAACGTCCCCCGCCGTTGGGCTGAAACTGGGGAGGTGGAAAAAGTGGCTGAGTGGAATTTTTTTTTTTCATGCAACCGACGTCTGCCATGATGCGAGGCTGAAAGGCTGGGGACACAATACCAGCGACCCACCGAGAGCTACACGGGAAAGACGGGGCAAAACGGGGTTCCCTACAGAAAGCAGCGGGATGTACAGATGGAGTCGGTCTGATACAGGACGAACGAAACTACCGGTCCGGCCGCTTGTATTTGTTTGGTGCCCCGATATCATCACCTCATCTAGAAGTCACTCGATTATAGCCCGGTATGCTTCCTTACATCCCCGTGACATCCCCAGTCGGCCCGCTATACATGGGACTAACAGGTAGTTGAGTTGGGTTGAGTTCGCATGGATTGCCTAAGTTGAAGAAACAGGACGGCGCTCCTCACAGAAAAGTGCCCGAGAAAGGTTCCCTTTGGCCGCAAGTCACCCGTCTTGTCTATGTCAGACAGTTAGGGAGTGTGGGCACATGCCTAGTTCGTGGGAAAGATGCGCCCGCCTCCTTTGCGGGACTGATGGAGACGGTGATTCGGGGAATGTAGCTCGCGGTTGATACAGATGCTCAAATCGTTGTTGCTCCTACCGAGAAGCCATCTTATCCCCGGGGAACCCATGGTTGTTCCCTTGGTATTCCAACAGCACTAAGAGCATCTGATCATAGGCGGTTAGGAAAATGGTGGAACGGAAGGCAGTTCCAAACATATTATGAGCAACAAAACGACGATGTCAAACGGTGGTGTCGAAACAAGACACGGGCCGTCGGCTGTCATGTCTCCCTGACAGCAGCAGTACCAGGATGGTTTACGTGTAAGGAACAAAAATGGTTCGGCCACGGAACCCAGGCGTTCCATTAGATTACTCGTATCCCGCCCAACCCAGCAAGCCGCAAGGTTCCGGGGCAAGACTTGACGTGCTGAGAGGGCGGTGAAGTCAAGAATGAGACGAAAGGCCGTGCTGTGCTAGAGCAACAGGCTCTTCCCAACAGTCTGATTACCCGGCGCCGAAGGACAACGCACACAGCAAACAACCACGCGTTCTGCCAAGACTCTGCATATCTCTTGGACAGCCGTCCTTCGTTGAGGATCACCACGGCGGTGTTGAGGGCCTGAGCCGAGTATACGGCGGCATTCGCAGATATCACATCGCATCCTCCTCCGATTGACTCGCGCTGCACCCGACGGCGGTCATCTGGTCCCCCTGACAAGCCGTCCCCCTGACTCTGCCGCGCCCAATGGCAGAGACCTCGTGGTTGCTCCAAGTCAGAGCCTGCGTCGATATAGGTTGTCATGCAGGGTGAGGGTAACACATTGATCACCTTTTCCCCAGCCGCATCGGGATTCCATCACACACAAAAAAGAAACGACCACTAGACGGGAGCGCTACAACTTGTTTCAAGGGATAGTTCGAAAGCCGACGCGCCAAGGATTTGTTTCGGGCGTCCTTGCTGCCAAGAATAAGAAAAGGACCGGGAAAAGCAAAGAAGACAGACAGGCCAGCCTGCAGTTTGGTTTGTGTGCAACCGCCAACCACCGATAAGCACGGGATCGATATCACAGACCCCAAACGCTTCCGGCACCCAAAGGGGAAAGGGGGTGGACACGGACGTCAGGGGTGGCATCAAACCTGAAGCTTAGTGCGGCATCTTAGCGGCGGCGCTGGGGTAAGGCGAAGGCGGCGTGCTCCAGGTCGAAAAAGGGCCGAAGCAAAGAGCTCGCTTCCATCCCACCATGTTGTTGCCAGAGAGAAGGCGTTGTTGCGGCTGGAGTGTTTTTAGTGCGTCCGGTTGAGAGCTTGCGGTAGCGGGTTTTAAACCTGACAGCTGAGCTAGACGGCCGCCTGGTGGTAGTGACGCGGCCTTGAACGGACGATATCGTCGCCGCCGGTGCTGGAAATGAGATCAAAAACTTCGACGAATGGGCAAATCCCAGAAGGAAACACGTCAAACATGCATATCCGTAGCAATATTAAATTCGCATTTGCAAATTCATATCCACCGCCTCTGGACGCCGCGGCACGTCTCCGTTCTGGAAATAAGCGGGTATTAGGTGACGATGACATCAGGGCCCCAGCTCGCTTGCCAACAACGGAAAAGGGGCCGCGGAGCAACAACGTAAATCGAGGGCCGAAACGGGGCGGTAGCAACAACGGCTTCTTCCACATTCTCGTACCTACAGTATGGTTTTCTGGAGGGTCCTCCCAATCTCGTTGCCGGGCTGGAGCGGGTTCGCGATCATATGCCAGCAACAAAAGCCGGCCCGCCGAGGTGCTTATTGACCAACCCATCCATCTTCCGAAATTTTATGCGTCATAATTGTGGCAGATGGGGGAACACCCGTACCTAGCCGCACCTGCCGCCCCGGTCGCTCCCTTCTTTATCTGAGGCCGGTTGCTTTGCTCCTCGGGTTTGTCATTTTCCGTGCGGGCGAACCAGATTTGCCACGGCGGGGATGGGAGCGGTCTGGCGGGTCGAGAAAATCTCGGTGAAGAAATTCGGGAAAGGCTGCCAAACTGCTGCCCTCGACCGTCCATCCATCCATCCATTCGGCCGTGGCCAAACATAGTAAAACCAGGTACCCGTACGAAAAACTCCCAGTTTCCATTGCGGAGACTCGACGACACTCTGCGATTGGAAGAGAAAAGGGAAGGAGGATTGCAATGGAGGGCTCCACACCCCAAATGCAGGGACCCCGCGGACACGGCGAGTCAAGGGCTGGGGCGGGCTTCCAACCAAGTGCGCGACTAAAACAATTGGTTCGAGGGCTGGTCGGTCCCCGCCGTAGTGGGCGACACAGGAACTGGAGCCGCTGATGTGCTGTGTGTGCAGGTGACAGGGAATCAGCGATTCAGTTCCCATCTTTTTCAGAGGCCGACAGCGCATTCAATTCCTTCACCGCCCTGTGCGGCGCGTCGAGCCGCCGAAGGAGACGCGCGAGGCGGGCGAGGCAGCAGTCCTGTTCTTTTTTTGACCCCCGAGGTCACTGCCGGCCGAGCTTGGACCCTTGAACCACACTCACGCACACGCATACGCATGACGGGGCGGACGACCAAGTCAGAGCCGCCAAGGTCAACGGCTCAAGTGCCCATCTGACACTACCTACCCCAACGAGCGGTCTGTTTGTAGGCATGTAGGACCTCTTCCTAGGACTTTGGGCGGGACCGGCCGAGGCCGGTTTGCGAAATTTACATATCCCGCAGGCAGGCAGGCAGGCAAGCTGGCACGAAAAACCGCGCAGCTCGCCAATGGCTCGGCAATAGTAGCAGGATGAGACTTTTAATTTCCTGTCTAGCTGAGCTGGTCCGTTTCAACACCCGCCCGTCGCGAGGCAGGCAGGTAGGCAGGCAGCTCGTTCGTGGAAGCCGAAACCGCCCATCACACCTCCTAGCTGATAGCATAGCCCCTCGCGGCCTTGCGATGCACCCGACTGTTGGTGGCGTTTTACGCCTCGGCGCCAGTGTGCCGGCTCTCGAGCCGAGTCAGTAGGTTGCCAAGTGACAGCTCGGGCTAACCTGCCTAGCGTGGTTTGAAAACAAAAAAGAACGTAGATAAGGGCTTTTCTCTCAAGGAAAAGGAATGTGATAAAGGGTCTGGGAACGGTTGCATTTCGACAAAGCAGCAATCTCTCTCTAACCCGGCCCTGCAAGCCAGCACATGGGATGAAGGCCTCGTCACGCCCGCACGTCGACGCCCGCCGTTGGAGCCTTTGTCCGAATGCGGCAGTTTATTTGGGCTGGGCCACCCTAGCGCTCAACGTTTATCTTTCGCCCCACACCCTTTCCGCCGCCGTTCCAATGAGGCCCGGGCGTGGGAGCGCTGGACCGTTTTGCCTGGGAAACGTCGATGGAGATTGGAGAGTCGCCTCGTTTTTTTTTTTTTTTTTTTTTTTTTTTTTTTTTTTTTTTTTTTTTTTTTTTTTTTTTTTTTTTCCGAGCTCTCGTCGCCGTCTCCACAACTGCACCGGGCGGCAAGGATTTGGGAGACCCGTAGGAAACCAACATTCCCCACTGTAGAGGAACCATCCGTGCCATTGGATCCCCCTGCATCGTCCAAACGATCAAAAGTGTCGTTCCGCGGGCCACCCCAAAATCCAATTTTCCATTGGAGCGCGAATCATTGGACAATGGCAGTGAACGAAAAGCCCAAAGCCCGCTTTCCCCTGTCTGGCACGCCGACAAGGCCGATCCGCAGGCGCCCTTCCGACCCGACGACCCCTTTCGAGGCGTTCGATGAACCCGCATCTTCTTCCATGCCAAGAAACGCCCATCAAGATGCGGGCCGACTAAGAATGGGGACCAAGGTACAGGGAGGGATGGTGGTGATTGATTGCGCCCATGGCCCTGGAGCCCAGCGATGCGCTCGTTAATCGTCCTGCAACACTTGCGCCCGCGCGCGCAGGGCTCGGTTGCCCATGGGTAGGCTTGCTTGTTGCTCCTTCTCTCTTTCTGGGCTCCGGAGACGAGACGTTGCCGAGGCAGGGGTGCTCTTGAACCCGGTGATGGCTCCCTCGCTTGCAGATTCGCCAAGAATGCGGACATGACACAAAATAATTGCCCTGTAGCCTCCGCGGATAGCGTGTGCACTATACTACCGCGATCGATGAGCGAGATTTGATAACATGGCACTGCTAATGCCAATATCGCACATACTGGGCGTGTAGTATGTCAGTTACGGAGCGGGACCTTCCATTTTCCTCCCGCCGTTGGAGAAGGACGGCGTCGAAAACTGAGCCTGAATCGGCCGTAGATTTGTCGGTGAACCAGAACCTATGTAGATACAAGTGCACTTCTCTTGACATTTGGCATCGAGGCGAAGAGCGAGGCATTTTAGTGTTCCCGATGGTGGCGCGTTTTTCTTCAGCAACACCTGCGGAAAGGCACGGGAATAAAAGAAAGAGGGCCAGCCAGGAAAGGAAAGCCGGTGGCGACGATACGGCGTGCAGGTCTTGCAAGGTTGGTGTTGAGCAAGCAGCCAGTCGGAAACAGCGCGCTCTATTTCTGGGCGAGAGTGGGTGAGAGGCCAGGTCGTAGAATGGTCCGGGGAGCAAGTGAACATGGGGTAAAAGCCTTGCTGATGGTGGTGGTGGTGGTGGTGGTCAGTGGATCGGTAACATTTTTCCCGTTTTCCGTGCATGCGAATCTATGCACGAGACCGGCGAATGAGGTGAGATGTTGGTCCGTTTATTGGCCACATGTGCACTCGCCTCGTGAGGCATTTCCGTCACCATCTCTTGGCTGAAAATAGGGCCAAGCTAGGCCGCCGCCAGTCCTCGGTCAGAAAAGTTCACTCAGCGAACTGCGGCCGCCACCATCTCTCCCGCGGGAACCAAGAAAAGCCGGGCGTGCTGGGACGAAGCTTGGCGGTGGCCGATAAGGTCGACCGAACAAAGACAGCTACAGAAGCTGTACCTGCTTGAAATTTGCACTGGTGTCTGCAGCCCAAGTCCCTGTTTGTTACAAACCCACACCTCGCTTCTAGAATATACATGGAAGTGTGTACTCCCAAGCCTTTTTTTCAGATCATAGAAGGCCTAGAAGCTTTGCTTCATTGCCGGCGATGCCGATAGATTTCACCATGTACTTGGATGCTTACCGGCTGATGACACATCACAATAAAGACACACATTTCCGAAACCCGACGAGGACCTCGTCGTTCCCGGCCAACAGCTGTGGCAGTTGCGACAGCAGCAAGTTCTCACATATCATGTGTCAAAGCCGACAAATATCCACGAAGCGATGCGTAATGATGCGGTGGATAGAAATGCGCCAGGGGAAAAAAACAAACGCAAAAGGAGAAGCAAGGCAAAAAAATCAGGATGGAGCCGAGGGCCTGAAAAACCCACCCATCCATCAAGTGCCGGCACCGCCGGTCCATTCAGCGGAGCCTTGCTAGGAAGTGGCAAGGCGGACCGGCGGGCAAAACGTTCACGATGGATGGTAGGAATTGAAGGGCTCTCTGATCGCTGCGGCAGGCCGTGTGTCGTCCATGTCTGTGTGCCATAGTTTGTGTGCTCGTTTGTGGTGGCTCGGCACACCGCCAAGCGTGGTATCAATAAAAGAAGAAGGAAAAAAAGGCCTCGATGCTCCCGGACCGACTTGGCAGGCGGCCACAAGTGGACGATCAATATGTCTGTCTCAACCTCAACCTCTTGGCGACCGTCCAACTATCACCTTGCGTGTCGCGCCGCGCGCCGTGGCTAAAAGCGGTCTGCGGCGGCTTGGCGGTGTTTTGCGCCGACGTGCACAGAGTAAAAAAAGAAAAAAAAGGAAGATGTCGCCGTCTCCGTGGTCACCTGTTTCACGATGCGCGCGCTGTGTGCGATTCTGGCTGGCTGCGCCTTGGGATCAGACCTGTGCCTATGTAGGCGCTTCGGTATCGTCTCGTCTTTTTACTTTTCTGGCATGGCTACGATGTCTTCTCACCTGCCATTGGCAACTTAAACCGAAGTGGCGGTGGTTCACGTCAAACATGCGACGAACGAAAAGTCCTTGAGACAGCCCAGACAGATTCCATTTTTCAACGGTGAAAACCGGGAGCGAATGGTGTGTCGCACAAGCTCACACGGTGCGGCGTGGGATTGACCGTTTTGTTTCCCCCTTCCTCACCAACTGCGTGGTGAGTGAAGCACTTTGCCGCTTCCATCTCTGAAAGGCGGCATAACGAAGCGAAAGGATTTAATTGAACGGAAACGCCCAGAGGGTGCAGCAAGCTAGGTAGGTACCTACCTAGGTCCCTAATGGCCATGGATCCCTGGCCGGTTCGTTCAAGTCAAAGCTCCCAGCGCTTCAGGGACAAGGGGAGAGAGCCCCTCGTCCGTCTCGAAAACCCATGCCGGGCATCCTAGCCGGTAAGACAAAGCTTGTTCCTTGCCGTTGCCGTTGTTTTGTTTGTTTCTGCTGGTACGTTGCTGGCTGATTCCTGATTCCCTTCGGTCGACAGCTGTCCGCCCGACTCAGCCATGGGATGGGTCCTTGTCGGCTCACCTCCACACTCCCCAACAGCCTAGTACATACATGTATGTAAACAAAGACGAGGCCAGCATTCGGTACGTGCACTGCCTGCTCGCCCTCGATGGTGCCGATGCGGTGGCGCTTGTCGACTCTCGTCATCGCATCGAATCGACACGGCACATACAGGGCCAGCCGACGAAGGCCAAGACCGGGCATGCCTACACTTGCAATACAAACCCGGTTGGAAGTCTCCCTGCGCAGCCTGTCTGCGTCGGCTTTTACTCACTCATTAGCTGTCCAGCAAGGCGGCGAGAGTGCTGTCGCATTGCAGTGCAAATTTCGTAAACAATTGTCCGGGCGTCAATTGAATGTTTATCCTGTATTATTATCGTCATTTTGTGTCGAACATGGCAACGGCCCAGGCACATTCCAGGGACCCATTACACAAATGAAAACTAAGCCGGCCGGCCAATGGGCGATACGATTCGTCCTGGGCCCTGGCAGCCGACGAGAGCGATAAACGTTCACTATTATCTCATCACCATTTTTATGCAGAGAAGTGTCATCCGTCAGAAATCGTCGATTCCTCGGGAGAATGACGGGGTTCGCGCGTGGTATTCTCGCGTTTCGGGCTCTGACCGCCACAAAACTCGGTTGGAGATCGCATTTGGGGGATTGTGCAGCTGGAGAGCTGTCGTCATTTGGCTTCCAGGGAGCTTTGAAAGATGATGGGTGGAGTGGAGGCGAATCAACAAAACGGAGCGGAAGGGCGAAACGCGATTACGGTAGCGCTAGTCTAGGACGCCACCGGCTACGGAATGGAGAGCCCGACTCTCCCAGGGTGCGCAAAACAAAAATCCCTCATGGCGAGGCTGGGCTTTTGCGCTGTTACGGCCCCTTGGACGTCCACACCCCAAACGGGAAGCGCGCGAGGGGGTGGAAAAAACAGAAACGTGCAGCGGAGGGTACAATACTTGGGTACTGTACGTACATGCGTCCTGCGAGATTGGACACGGCCTGCCGGGGGGGGCGCGGAGCAGCAGCAGTAGCACCAGAGGTAAATTCGGAATTTGGAGAGTGGGGGAACGGGTACCTCGCGACTTTGCGAGATTATTGAAGCTCCCCAGTTTCTCCAATTGCGGCCAGGGCGACGCGGATTGGACCGTGTTGATTGGTTGATGGGCAGCTCTCGATCGGAGCTCGCAGGTACACAGGGACAAGCCCTGCAAAAGGTCGCACTCCACCCGAGGGTGGGTGGAGGGAAAACGAAGTTGGTCCGTGGGTCAGCTGGGCCGGCCGCTGGAACCTGGAAGCTTGCTTTTGCCTCTTTGCCTCTGACGCCTGGGCTGCCCGCCACGGGCTGGGCCTGCTGCGCTGCGTTGCGCCGGGTGAGCGTGCAGTGCCAGCCCAGTTTAGTTTGCTGTTGCCGAGAAAGGTCCCGCACCACATGGGTCCCAGGGCGCGGCAGGGTGTGGGTGTGGGTGTGGGTGGATTCCCCTTTTTGAATGACCGATACGGTACCGTCCGTCCACCGTGTGTGTGTCTCTTGCCTGTCATGGAGATGCAGAGACGGCACGCTCTCACTGCGCTGCGCTGTGAATAAAATCGGCGCCTTCCACCCTCCTCCCTCCCTCGCTTCTTTCCTCTCCTTCTCCCCTCACACCCACGGAAGGCATTCGTCCAAGAGGTTGCCGTCGTCCTCGGTCAATCGCGAGGTGAGTTGCGAGCAGAAGCACAGCTCTGTTTACCACCACTACCACTACCACACTTCCTCGTGCACCATTCCTTTGCGCATCCGCGCCGCTTCCAGAGAAAAGCCTACGGGCCGCTGCTCGTCACTTTGCCTTCACCCACCTGCCACCCACGGACCTGGTCAAACCGCGCCCCAGCACCGAGAGCACTGCGCTTCAGGCTTCCCCTCAAGCCAATGCTCGACCTGCTGTGACATTGGAATTTACCTCGGCCGTGGCGCGCTTCTCGTGCGCCATTGCGTGTGCTTTGCGCCAGCTTCTTCCCGCCGCTCCTTATCTATCTTTGCCCCATAACGTTCCTCCGCTACCCCAGCTGCTGCGAAGCATAAATGCTCGCAGAGTTCGCACAACTTGCCTCTACCTGCCCATCTCACCCGCACGCACCGGACATCCATCCTGCAGTCTGGGCTAAAAACTGACCTCGGAGCTCCTCCACATCTACCAGACTCCGTTCGTGTGCGCGTCATCTCCTAGAGGTCTACTCCTAGAACCTGGTTGGATCGACAAACAAAACGCGAACCAGCCGCCACCACCCGTCAGGGCCCGATCACCTATAACCAAAAGAACCTGCTTCCTCTGTAATTACTTCAATAATCGGGCAGCGAGCAGTGCTCTCTGCATTACCTAACAGCCGCCATGGCTGATAATAATGCTCCCACCGGCCCTGCGCTGAACACGCAGATTGAGCCGGGCAAGTTCGACGAGAAGGCCCCCGCCAGCAAGAGGCCCGTTGAGGAAGAGGAGGAGGATGAGGACATCGACGCTCTCATCGAGGACCTCGAGTCGGTCGACGGTCACATCGATGAGGAGGACGAGGAGGACGCCTCGCCAGGTGCGGGCCGCGTTGTTCCTGAGGTAAGCATCTACTGCGCCATGTCGGCATTCACCCCTCAGTTCTGTCGTTACCGAGAAGACACCGGGCTCTGTCTTGGGCTGTCACGCCTTGGCCCACTGCAGGATAAGCAGCACTGGAAGCTTGCAGAGAAATGCGCTACGGATGTGCTAACCTTTCCCTTTCTAGGATATGCTGCAAACCTCGACTCGCACGGGCCTGACCGAGCAGGAGGTGCAGGCGCGCCGCAAGAAGTACGGCCTGAACCGTAAGTTGAACCACACCGGCCGTTAGGCATTGGGAATGGCGCTCAGGGGGTCGATGCGGCCCAAGCGAGACAATGTGATGCTGACTCGCAGTGCAGAAATGAAGGAGGAGAAGGAGAACTTGATCCTCAAGTTCTTCTCGTACTTCATCGGTCCCGTCCAGTTCGTTATGGAGGTCAGTGACCGATGCGGTCTTTTTGCTTTTCGTCCCCTGGCGGCAGCGCGGCAAGGAAAATCCTGCTTTGGCCAGCGCCCATGCCAGGTTGCCCTTGTAGCTCGAGCTCCTCGGCTCTGCGGCATGGGTGGTTGAGTCAGCAGCAACACCGCGACGAGATTGCGACAGCTCCTCGGTTGCGTGGACCCACCAACAGGATCCGGTTCCGCTGCTAGGCCATGCAAAAACGGGCCAAACAATGTTTCGCCGATCGTAAAACTGACAATCATCCAATTTCACAGGCTGCCGTTCTTCTGGCTGCTGCGCTCCAGCACTGGTAAGCACCAGACCCTCCTACCCCACCCGCAATGTCTGCGCGTGCCCACTCGGCTCGTGAGGCACACGTCGCGATCGCATCACCGTTACTGACAGTTTCTGCCCAGGGTCGACTTCGTTGTCATCATCGCTCTTCTGCTGCTGAACGCCTGCGTTGGTTTCATCCAGGAGTTCCAGGCCGGTTCCATTGTCGACGAGCTCAAGAAGACTCTCGCTCTCAAGGCTGTTGTTCTTCGTGACGGTAACCTCAAGGAGGTCGAGGCCCCCGAGGTCGTTCCCGGTGATATCCTGCAGGTTGAGGAGGGTACCATCATTCCCGCCGACGGCCGTATCGTGACCGAGGATGCCTTCCTTCAGGTCGACCAGTCTGCCATCACGGGCGAGTCTCTCGCTGTCGACAAGCACAAGGGTGACCAGTGCTACGCCTCGTCCGCCGTCAAGCGTGGTGAGGCTTTCATCGTCATCACCGCCACCGGAGACAACACCTTCGTCGGTCGCGCCGCCGCCCTGGTGAACGCTGCCGCCGCCGGAACCGGCCACTTCACTGAGGTCCTCAACGGCATCGGCACAGTGCTCCTGATCCTGGTCATCTTCACCAACCTGGTCGTCTGGGTCTCGTCCTTCTACCGCTCCAACGGCATTGTCCAGATCCTCGAGTTCACCCTGGCCATCACCATCATCGGTGTGCCCG
Source organism: Magnaporthiopsis incrustans (assembly GCA_003049425.1). Lineage (NCBI taxonomy): Eukaryota > Fungi > Ascomycota > Sordariomycetes > Magnaporthales > Magnaporthaceae > Magnaporthiopsis > Magnaporthiopsis incrustans. The sequence goes on from PYSR01000079.1 coordinate 41,317, forward strand.
TCGGTCTCCCCGCTGTCGTCACCACCACCATGGCTGTCGGTGCCGCCTACCTCGCCAAGAAGAAGGCCATCGTCCAGAAACTCAGCGCCATCGAGTCTCTGGCTGGTGTCGAGATTCTGTGCTCCGACAAGACCGGCACCCTGACCAAGAACAAGCTCTCGCTTTCCGAGCCCTACACTGTCGCCGGTGTCGAGCCCGAGGACCTGATGCTCACTGCCTGCCTTGCTGCCTCGCGCAAGAAGAAGGGTATGGACGCCATCGACAAGGCTTTCCTCAAGGCTCTCAAGTACTACCCCCGCGCCAAGGCCGCCGTCTCCAAGTACCGCGTCATCGACTTCCACCCCTTCGACCCCGTCTCCAAGAAGGTCGTCGCCATCGTCGAGTCTCCCCAGGGCGAGCGCATTACCTGCGTCAAGGGTGCCCCGCTTTTCGTGCTGAAGACTGTCGAGGAGGACCACCCCATCGATGAGGAGGTTGACCAGGCCTACAAGAACAAGGTTGCCGAGTTCGCTACCCGTGGTTTCCGCTCTCTGGGTGTTGCTCGCAAGCGGGGTGAGGGTGCTTGGGAGATCCTCGGAATCATGCCCTGCTCCGATCCCCCGCGCCACGACACCGCCCGCACCATCAACGAGGCCAAGGTCCTGGGTCTGTCCATCAAGATGCTTACTGGTGACGCCGTCGGTATCGCTCGTGAGACCTCGCGTCAGCTCGGTCTCGGCACCAACGTCTACAACGCCGAGCGCCTGGGTCTTGGTGGCGGTGGTGACATGCCCGGTTCCGAGGTCTACGATTTCGTTGAGGCTGCCGATGGTTTCGCCGAGGTCTTCCCCCAGCACAAGTACAACGTCGTCGAGATCCTGCAGCAGCGCGGCTACCTCGTTGCCATGACTGGTGACGGTGTCAATGACGCCCCCTCGCTGAAGAAGGCCGACACCGGTATTGCCGTTGAGGGTGCCTCGGACGCCGCTCGCTCCGCCGCCGACATCGTCTTCCTTGCTCCTGGTCTGGGTGCCATCATCGACGCCCTCAAGACTTCTCGCCAGATCTTCCACCGCATGTACGCCTACGTCGTCTACCGTATCGCGCTGTCCATCCACCTGGAGATCTACCTCGGCATCCTGATCGCGGCGCTCAACCAGTCCCTCAAGATCGAGCTTGTCGCTTTCATCGCCATCTTCGCCGACGTCGCCACTCTTGCCATTGCCTACGACAACGCTCCCTTCTCCAAGTCTCCCGTGAAGTGGAACCTGCCCAAGCTCTGGGGTATGTCCATCCTGCTCGGTGTCGTCCTGGCCATCGGTACCTTCATCGCCGTCACAACCATGTTCGTGCACGGTGAGGACGGTGGTATCGTCCAGAACAACGGTCAGCTCGACGCCGTCGTCTTCCTTGAGGTCTCCCTCACGGAGAACTGGCTCATCTTCATCACCCGTGCCAACGGCCCCTTCTGGTCGTCGATCCCCTCGTGGCAGCTCACCGGTGCCATCTTCATCGTCGACATTGTCGCCTCGCTCTTTGCCATCTTCGGTTGGTTCGTCGGGAACAAGCCCACCCACATCGTCGCCGTCGTGCGTATCTGGGTCTTCTCGTTTGGCGTTTTCTGCATCATGGGTGGTCTCTACTACCTCCTTCAGGACAGCACTGGCTTCGACAACCTGATGCACGGCAAGTCGCCCAAGGGCAGCCAGAAGCAGAGGTCGCTCGAGGACTTTGGTAAGTTTAATCGTACCCGCCGCCGTATCTCGCTCACGCGTCTGCCACCTCTTGCTAACATTACGCCTCTTCTACAGTTGTCTCTCTGCAGCGTGTCTCAACCCAGCACGAGAAGTCGCAATAAGCGTTTGCTTCAGGGTGGTTCGCAAATTTTTCGATGGGCCAGCTCTTTCTGTTGTTTTTAGAGGGATGATTGGAAAGGATCCATGTCACATACCCCAATGTTGTCCATCTCAGTTGTCCCTGGGTTGATTGTCGCCGCCTATCACATTTGTCTCTACAATAAGTGGGCGGCTCATCTTCCTTTGGGCGGCTGACATGGTCAACTGCGACTTATTTTCTATGTCTTAAATTTTGTCACGATGATCAGGGGCGGTGGACGATCAATCGACGCACTCTGATCAGGTCATTAGAGACGACATTAATGCTAAAAAAGTAAAATTACGTGGTTTTTACCATGAAACATTTGGTCCTCCATGTCACGCCTTGTCATTGGTTTGTTGTTTTTCTTGTCGGACCGGGGTTCTCTGGTTATTCGGGGACCACGACTTCCTTGCTCGTGTCGAGCTCTTCATGGCTCATCACGTCAATTGGTCTTTCAAGCAGCGGATCGACGTATGGGCGAAAGGTCTTGAAGTAGGGGTTGTCCGTGTGTATTTTCAGGCTCTGTTTTGTGTTTGTGGTGAGCGATGTCGTTGTTGGTGTATGTAGGCAGGCAGGTAGGTGGTAGACGGGTAGTCACGTACCCCTTCGTTCTCGTACCGCTCGATGATGGTGAAGGACCTCGGGTCCTGGGTGTTCTGCATGACGAACCAGCTGATAGTCTCCTTATCCTTGCTGTAGATGCGCGAGCATTCGATCAGCTTGGCCTTGAGCTTGTCGATCGACGCCGGGTCGCTGTTCACGTAGAGGTGGACTGTGATTGTGTAGACCATTTTTGGCGGTTTGGGCGTTTGGGCCTTTCTTTTGTACGTAGGTAGGTTTTGTGTTCCGTGTGGAATGGGTGTGCTTTGATGGGGAGGAGGAGGAAGAGGAAGAGATAGATGGGCTGGAGGAGGGCAGTGAGTTGGTACCCAGTGGGTGGGTGATTAGCTTTCCGCGGGGCGGGGTTGTTTGGCATCGGATTCATCCCCGCGCCCGATCCCATTGTGCGGAGTGTTCGGGCTAGGATGAGGGGCGCCTGGCCGTATGCGGAAGTGATGCGCCAGTGTGCTGGCATGGTCAACCAGACACAGGGCAAAATGGCATACGGGTAGGCGAACATTAATCTGATATTTGGGGTGTTGATGGTAGGTAGGAATAGGCGCAGATTTGGACGTTGTTGTCGGTGCTGGTCGAGGGGCTGGAGAGCTCGGGTGCCCGACGGTGGTCCGTCACGCCTGCTTGGTTCAATCCGGTCGCTGTTTCTGTAGATAGATACCATTCTCACCTTCGTCACGCCTCAACACAACCCAACGAATCCTTCACTCTAATTCGGCCTTGCGAGCCGCTGATCCACCGGGACATTGCGGCTCGCTAGGACTTTGGAACCATCCCTCATCCGACTTCCATAACCGTGGCGAACGACCTGCTGGATCACCCACCAGCCGAGCCCTCTTGATTTCCTTCACAAAATGGCACCGCCGATGCAGATACCCGGATATTACTATGGTTGGTTCCATCTCGCCTCCCTGTATTGCATCTCTCCCTGCCCGCCTTTTAACGACATCGGCCGGCCGCTGACGCTCTTTCGCCAGACGAGGAGAAGAGGAGGTACTTCAAGATCGAGAGGAACGCCACCGCCCCAGCCTCAGCCGCCTGGTCTGACCGCAACGTCAAGAAGCGCAAGGCCGAGGCGGCTGAAGCGGCCGCGGCAAAAAAGGCCGCCGTCGCCGCCGCCGCCGGGGTCCGGCGCGCCCCGGCCCTCGCCGACCCCGTCGTGGGCGGCCTGCTGCGCCGCGAGCTGAACGGGCTCGGCAGCTCCTCCGGCCTGGCGGACGCCGACGTGCCGCAGATCGCGTGGGCCGCCGGCCTGCAGGACAAGGGCGCCGTCAAGTTTCCCAGCCGGGTCGAGACCTTCATCACCATCTCCGAGGAGCGGCTGGGGCTTGGGCTTTTTTACGCTGGTAAGGATACGACGGTGTCTGGTCCCGTTGTTGTCTGGTTTGGAGCCTGCGCTGCGTAGCAGGTGCCTACCGGATACGTACTAATCGTCCTTTGTTGCTGGGGACAGTCTGCTCCAACAACTCGAGACATGGACCGCATCCGCCTAGACGCCGTCTTCCAGTTTATAGCAACTACTTTTACAGGGACCAATATGATCAGTACGTTGATGCGGGCGGGCCCTTGTACAGCAGAACCCTCCAACCCAACTGACCACAACCAAAAAAAAACACAGCATCCAGACCAGCCCAGCCTTCAACCCGAGCCTGTCCAGGTTCTGCTCTCAGCACACCGAGACGTTCCACGCGCCCGGGAACCCGTCTGCGATCGCCTGGGATCCCAGGGAGGAGAGCATCATCCTGACGTCGTCGTGCGGCGGCCCCAACAACGCGCCGGGTCTCAAGTGCCTCCTCCGGAGGCGCCAAGGCACCGACAATGGGAAGCCGTGCTGGCTCTTGGGATCCTCGGCGTGTGCGTACGATATCGGTCCTCTCCCGCCCGTGTGGGCCTGCGCCGTGTCGGCCGCCGCCAAGGGGGGAGGAGTAGGAGGAGGGGCAGGGTCTCGGGCCCGCCACCCGTCCGCCATGGCCATGGGCACCGAGCGCGGCGTCTACGTCATGGACGCCGGCATCAAGTGCATCTCGGCCCCGCACCTCGGGTCTTCTTCTCCTTCTTCTTCTTCGGCTCACCTGCCCGGCCGCGAGGTCTTCGCCCTAGACTTTGTCGGCGACCACCAAAAGGTCCTGGCCGTGGGCGGGAGGGGCCCCGCCGGCATCTGCGTGGCGGACCTGCGCGAGAATTACCGCTGCCGTCAGGATCTGACCACAACGGCCGAGGCCGTGTGCGGCGACGCCCGCGTGGATGCGGGCGGCAGTAGAGGGACCGCCGCCGCCGCCGCCGCCGCCACCGTCGTCACAACCCTAGGCGCGCTGCCTAGAAAGACGGTCTTGTACAGCGATGGCAGCAGGATCCCGCGGAGCAGCGACCGTGGCCCCCGGGTGGCGGCGGGGAGGGAGCAGCCGCAGACGGCGCTGCTCTGCCACCCGGGCCACCACGACGCCCGGTACGGCGGCCTCGTGTTCCCCGAGCACCTCGCCCTCGTCGTCCCTCACGTCGGCCAGCTGCGCGGCGTCCGCTGGCTGCAGGCGGCGCGCGAGCCCGTCGTCAGCCACCTCGTGTCGCTGAACCAGTACCAGATCCTGAGCGCCGGCATCGAGGGCAGGATGCACGTCTGGGACCTGCGGCGGCCGGGAGGGGTTCCTTATACGACGTGCGTTTGGGCCTTTTTTTTTTTTTTTTGGTCACACTTCCCAACTTCATACTTTGTACCTGAAGCAGCAGATAACTGAAGACTGACAACTGCAACAAAAAACGACAGCTTCCCCGCTTACAAAAACAAGGCAACAGCCCACAACCTCGGCCTCGCCGTCTCCAAGCCGCTCGGCCTCGTCGCCGCCGCCAACGACGACGGCTCCGTCCGCCTGCACTCGCTGCGCTCAGGTGCCCCGCTCGCGTCGCCCGTGCTGGACCGCATGCTGCCGCCGGCGCCCGCGTCGTCGTCGTCCTCGTCGTCGCCGTCGCCGTGTCCCCGCCTGCAGTGGGCGGCTCTGCCCGGCGAGGACGACGCCGCCCCGAGCCTGTTTGTCGCCCGCGGCGCCGAGATCCGCAAGTTCTCTTTTGGCGTCGACTCGCGCCTGCGGGGCGACGAGTTTTCGGTCGAGGATGCGTGATGTGTTGTGATGCGGTGTGTGGTGGTGGTGTGGTGGGCTACCCCTTGGTACCTATCAATGTTATGGGTGGGCGACTCAGCTGTTCAAGTGTGCGGCGTTTTTTCTTCTTCTTTCGCTGTCGGTAGACGTATAACGATACCGCATACCAGGGAGGACCGGTAGCCAACCTTTTGTCTCGCAAGAGTAGACACCCTCACAAAGCACAAAGCTGCAGCCATGTTGACAAAACCTCCCATCTCTCCCTACCGAAACAACTAATCTATCTAGCCCCAAGCAGTTTTTTGGTCCATCCTGACCAGAATGCCAGATCGAACGACGTTGACCCGTGAAAAGAATATTGCAAGAATACACCTCGTTCAGCGACGGGGCGGGTGGGGAATAAAAATAGCCCGATGCGGCAAGCAAAAACGCCAGTAAACATGCAATCGCCCCCAATATACGACGTGCGTCAACTCCGCCAAGACCTGTCTGTCTGTCCGTCCGCCTGTTTCTCGATATCCTCTCGTGCATCCGCCGCGTCTCCTCAGCTTTACTTGTCGTCTATATTTCGCCATGTCCTTCTTCCTCCACGCCTCCTCCCATTTCGTCTTCTTCTTCATCACCACCCCACCACCTGGAACGGCCGTCCAGGATCCTATTTCTCACCGGCCAAAATAATGCGCCCATCGTCGGTTTTGAGGTTGAAGGTGCCCTCGAGCCGGGGGAAGGCTCTCAGGAAAGCGGGACCCAGGGTCCAGTTCTCGTTGCGGCGCAGGTGCCGCTCAAACACGGGGTTGATCATGAGCTCCTCGCTGTCCTGGCTCTGCAGCAGCGCGTCTGTGTCCTCGTACGGCCAGTTGAGCGAGATGGTGGTGGTGAAGGGGATGAAGAAGTGCTCAAAGTGCACGGGCGTTACGGCCATGGCCGATGACGACGACTGCGGGGTAGCACCGCCGTTGACGCTGCTGTCGCTGCTACCACCGCCGTTGCCGCCGTCTCCGTGGCCGCCGCCCGCAGTCTCCGCACGGCTCGGGCCCCCCTCCATCGAAGGGGCGCCGCCTGCAGCCTCGCCAAACTCGCGCGTCAGCTTGTCCCGCATGAGCGGGAACGGAAGATGGTCGAACCAGATCGGGTGCGGGCACGACATCTGCGCGGGCGAGGGTCTGCACCAGGGCGGCAGTCGCTCGAGGTTGTCGGCCGTTGGGCTGACGTGCCAGCGCATGATGAGGAACATGATGTAGAGCACGGCGACGCGCTCGGGCAGCCCAATCAGGCCCGGGAACGTCTGCAGGATGTCGGTGAAGACCTTGGACAGCGGGTGCGAGAAGCGGCTGTTTCCCGGGTTGAGGAGCGACGAGACGGACGGGTACCGAGGCCCAATGATCTCGGCCGTCGCCAGGCCCTCGGCCGCCCGCTGCTGGCGCTCGCTGAGGAAGTCCAGCAAGAGGCTGTCGAGCGGGCACGTCGGCGCGCAGTACAGCGGGATCCCAACCGGCTGGTCGGCCGGGTCCTCACGCGCTGCGCCAGGGTACGGGGAGCCCCCGCTGAGCTGGGGATCCAAGTTGGGGTCTAGCCGGGGGTCGAGGCGCGGGTCGAGGCGCGGGTCCAGGTTGGGGTCTATGGCAGGCTGCTGCTGCTGGTCCGGCACTTGGCCGAGCGAGGGAGCCTCGGCCGGGTCCTGGAAGGGGTCGTGCTTCATGGGCACGTGGCGGTAGTTGGGCGTGTCCTGAGCGCCGTGGATGTTGGGCTGCATGCGGTGGACGCGCGAGGGGTCGCCGACCAGGAAGTCGAGCCCGAGGCGCTCGGGCCCCAGGTCCAGGCCTTGATGCATGTGTTGGCGCTGCTGGCTCACGCCTCTGGGCTGGGCATGGCTGCCGTTGGGCTGCGGCCCGTTGACCATGTCCACCGATCCTCCGGGGGAGGCGGTGCCCGTCGGGGTGGGCGCGTGGCGGGGCATGCCGTCGATGGGCGACGCCCCTTGGGCGGGCATGAAGTTTTGGCTGGGCGATGGGTAGACGGCTGGCGCCTGCATGACGTCGGGGAGCTGCCCCTGCATGGGCATGCCAACACCGCCGTTGGCGCCGGCCAGCAACGACTGCAGGGTCGAGACGACCGAGGCCAGACGCTGCTTGATCTCGGCGTTTTCGGCCTCGACGGCCTCCTTGGCCCTGATGACGACCTGAAGCTCCTGATAAGGCCGCTGGGCAGTCAGTTCCCGGATCCGCCTTTCCAACGACTCGATTTGGTTCCTGGTCCGCTCGCGAATCGCGCGCTGTGCCTCTCGATCTGCGTCCAGACACACGTCAGTCAGGCCCGTCCCTCTTGTCATCCCGTTGTCTCGTGGACAGCCGGGTGCAGTGTAACGCCGGGGAAGGGCGATGGATAAGCCGGCAAAAGTAAGCACTCAAAAATACTCGTGTAGATCAAAACGTACCGTTCGCCCTCTTCTTGGCAAGCTGCTCCGGCGTCAGATTGGCCACGCCACGTCCCGAGCCGGCAGCGGTGCGACGCTTCCTTCCGTCTGGAAGAATCGACTGCGGCGGCGTCTGCTGCTCCTGGCCGCCGAGCCGCTGGTCGGGCGGCGGGCCGTACGGAGACTCGCCGTCGGCATCGTCGGGACGCTGCCGCTTGAGGGACGAGGATCCGGCGCGGCCGGGCTGCGGCGAGGCTGCCGCGTTGGCCAGACCTAGCAGGCCGCTGTTGCTCCCGCCTGTGGCGCCAAGGCCATTGGTGGTGCCGCCGTCGGTGCCGCCGCTGGTGCCGCTGCGGACCTGTATCTCGCCCAGGATAATCTGCGAGGGCTGGCTGCCCTGGCCTTGGTGGGCCTGAGCCTGGGCCTGGGCCTGAGCCTGAGCCTGGGCGGCGGCGGCGGCGGCAGCAGCGCGCGTCCTGGTCTGCGCGTGTGGGGGAGGAGCAGAGCCGGCGTGGTGTTTGCTGCTGGCTGACACCATCCCGGGCGAATGAGACGAGGGAGGGAGGGCTGGGCTGGGCACGTAGGAAAAAACAGGCAGGCCAGAAAAAAAAAAAAAAAGAAAAAGTCGGCAGAAAAAAAAGAGCGGCGACGCCGGCTGCCGAGCCCAGTCGACGCGAGAAGGCCAAAGGAAGGTGGCCCAACAAACCGGAAAGGCGACGAAGCGCCAGGGTCAGCTATCACGAGCCTTGGCTTGGATGACGCGCTTCTTGTCGCTTCCTTTTTTATGTCGTCAGGCTTGCGCTCCGTTTGTCTCTGTCGTGATTCTTTTGACTCGCCCCGCGTCAAAATCAGTTGGGCTCCTGGCAAAAAACGAATCGAGTTTTTTGATTCAGCGACGCGAGGTAGGATTACCCGTCCACGAGTCATGATCCTGCAGGCGCGACCGACCAGCCTTATTAAACTTTTTTTTTCCTTCGATGGGGTGCGCGGGCCCACTGATGGACCTCGGCTCGACGGCAACTGGCTGGTGCCTGGTCAGCTGACCTGAGGCACGGGCCTGGAATGAAGGCGACTTGTTGAGGGGAGTGATCAAGATATGAGTGTCCAAGACGTTCATTTATATCTCCCACGCAAATGCGTACCGAATGGCATGTTCATAGTCAACATCGCTTCAACGGTCCCTACGAATTTGTCGACGACCCTATTCCAAGCGTACTCCCGACATGGACAAGAATGTCGCCGCCGCTATGCGGCGGTCCTATTTACGCTATGCATGGCCGAAATCCTACCTAAAAGGAGAGGAGTACAGTACGGATACGCCGACAACATAAGCATATGCGTAACGGGCAACTCCCCGGAGGAGTGCTCCCGCAAAGCAGGGGCAACGGTAACGGAAATCCTACGTTGGAGTAGGGCTAATCGGTCCCTTGTCGAAGCCCCACCATCAGGCGTCTTGCCTCAGTCGACATTCCCCTGGACCATCTGAGAGTAGAGAGGTCTTTATGGAACGAAGGCACCCACGGGCGTGGTATTCAATTACGACCCCGCAAGGCAAGGGGTCGGCGCCCATCACAGCGGCCGATATCGACGCCTTCGCCCGAGTCTTGCTGGTTGCGCTCCATATCTTGGTTCGCCACGATGTAGTTACCGCCGAGATCGAGCTCATTGGACCGAGCCGCTGGGCCCGTCCCAACGAGTCTGCTGGGAAAGATGCCGAGTCTGTCCGTCGAGGAACTTCTCACCACCCGCGCGAGCAGCGCCAGGGGGCTGAACAAGGGTAACAACCCCAGGGTTCTTGGCCGAGTGACATGCTCGATTCGACCGCTGGTTGCCATATGCCGTCGTCTTAGTACGAACCTAGCTCTCAGCAGAGGCCAGACAGACAGCCGTTATCTCAGTCCTCACCAAGAAAAATAAGGCGCGAACAGACGCCCTCAAAGACATGGTCTTGGCCACTATGACCGAAGAAGATAAATGTTCGTTGCCGCGATGTCGCTGCCCCCTGACGCCACATACTTTCAGCTGCTGACATGGCCGAAGACCTGCAGCACATCCGAGCCACGGGCACCAAAGGGTCCTTCCTCGTCACGCAGGGCCAGGCCACCGCCACCCCAATGCCGGAATGGATTGTGCGTGGCGCTCTGTTGCTGATTTCGTTTCGCCATCTTCTTGAAAGATTCAAAAGTATCTGGAACACGCCGAATGGTAAGTTACAAACGGGTGGAAGACGAAGCAGGCTGAGGGTATTCCGAGGCGTCCCAGATCACTCTCCCACGCACAGCTGTGATTACCTATATTTTGGTCTAAAGTCTGCTGGGCACGCCTTCATGGCTCGTCCGACGGCAGAGTCGAGACGATGTGGCGATTCCTACTCCTGTCAAAGCACACCGCAGTGGATTATGTCGGTGCGCGAATGGCCAAGGCGGCAGAGAAGGCCGCCTCCCAGCCGCCTGCCCCGTAAGCTCTACCGCAAGCGCGTTCACTCCCCGCGCTTCAAAGTCCCGCTCAGACGCTGATGCAGCCTCTCCGCCAACAGCACCAGCCTCATCATACTCGGCCTGATCGTGCTCGCCATCCTCGTCTACAGCGTCTACGGCCGGACCTCCACGCCCCGCACGCTGCTCGAGAAGGGCGGGAACGCCAAGCCCGCATACTTGCTGTCAGTTTGGCGCAAGGCTACGGCGGAAGAAGCGAGCCACGACACGGACCGAGGACCGTCTTTCCCGGATGGAATCAAAGTCTTGCACGAATGCTCCGGCGCTACCGTCGACATCTGCTTTGTCCATGGCCTGAGCGGGGATCGGACCAGGACCTGGACCGCTGACGGGCAGTCTGAACCCTGGCCAAAGACTCTCCTCCCGCCGAAGCTCAAGAGCGCTCGCATCCTCACGTACGGCTACGATGCATACACGGTGCGCAAGTCGGCTGCTTCGTCAAACCGGCTGATTGACCATGCTACGAACCTTTTGCACGACCTGACGACGGACAGGGCCAGCTGCAATGCCTCATCCCGTCCCCTCATCTTCGTCGCCCACAGCCTGGGGGGCCTTGTTTGCAAGGAGGCTATTCTGCTCTCGCGAAACAACCCAGAACCTCACCTTCGCTGCATATTCGATCGCACCGAAGGCATAATATTCATGGGCACCCCTCACGGAGGGTCTTGGATGGCTGCTTGGGCCAAAATACCAGCGTCGGCTCTTGGCCTTGCCATGTCCGTCAACATGTCGCTGTTGAAAATCTTGGACACGGACGACCAGCTCCTCGAGTCCGTTCAGGTCAGATTCTTGGCCATGATACGCGAACAGCGCGAGGCTGGCAGGCATTTCGGCATCACATGCTTCTTTGAAGAGCTACCGCTGGTCGGGGACTGGAGTGTTGTATCAAAGAAATCCGCAACTTTTGAAGGCTATCATCCGATCACTATCCATGCCAACCACAGCGATATGGTCAAGTTTGTTTCCGTGGACGATAACGGGTTTAAAAGGTTGCTTGGGGAGTTGACCAGATGGGAATCGCAAGCTGGTAAGGAGAATTAGCTTATAGCTTCTGAGAGAATACGTTTGGCTAAATTTGCTCCAAAGCTCAAGGCCCGTCCGCAATCGCGCCGAAGCCGGCGCAGGAATGTCTAAGATCGCTGGCCTTCCCGCAAATGCAGGATCGCTACCACGACATCAATCCCGCCGTCAAGGGAACGTGCGAATGGTTTCGTAAACACGAAACCTACAAAAGGTGGGCCGCTTGCTATCGAGGCCTGCTCTGGGTTAAGGGGAAGCCGGGCTCTGGGAAGTCGACACTACTGAAATACGCCCTCGGCAATCAGCCAAGTCTCAAAGATGACGGCCTCGTTCTCTCGTTCTTTTTTCACGGTCGCGGCGTTGAGCTCCAAAAAAACCCTCTTGGACTCTTCAGGTCTCTCCTTCACCAAATGCTTAGCCAGGCCCCTGACGCATCGCTGGATCTCGTCGGCACCTTCGAGAGAAACCGGAAGGAAATCGGTCAGCCGGGTAAAAAGTGGGAGTGGCACCAGGAACAACTGCAAAGCTTTTTCGAGCTTTCTCTTTCAAACATCCTGAAAACTCGCTCGGTCTGGCTGTTTGTCGACGCGCTGGACGAGTGTGGCAAAGAGCATGCAGTCAAAGTCGTCGAGAAGTTCAAGTCCCTGTTGAAGAGCCTCCCGTCCAGGGCCAGCTCCAAACAGCTTCGCATCTGCTTCGCTTGTCGCCATTACCCGATTCTGGACCAGGAAGGGGTGTTCGAGATATGCCTCGAAAACGAAAACCGAAAGGACATCGCGACTTACGTCCAAGGCAGCCTCTCCGCACTCAGCGTGAGAACCAAATCGCCCATTCCGGAATTGATAACGGTTCGGGCGGAGGGGGTTTTCTTGTGGGCGTGTCTTGTGGTAAAGCGTGTTCTGGAACTCGAGCGGGAGGCCGAAACCTCGGACAATATCGAAGCAGAGCTCCGCTTTATCCCGCGAGAACTCGATGAGCTATACCAAGGACTCACCCGAAACATGAGGTCGGCCTCCTTGAAGCTGATGCAATGGATCTGCTTCGCCGTGCAGCCACCATCAATAGACGACCTGCCATGGGCTATGGCCCCAGAGGCCAGTCGCCCGTGTCGGCCGGCCCGGGAGTGCCAAGGCGGGGCAGGTCGTGAATCGGACAATGGCAGGATGAAGAGACGGATTCAGGCGCTCAGCTGCGGTCTTGCCGAGGTCACGTCGTCGTCTGATACGCAGGTTGTCCAGTTCATTCACCAGTCCGTCGGGGATTTCTGGGTCGAAAAGGGCCCGTCGGCTCTGCAAAGCGGCCTAGCCTCCACCGGTCTGGCAATCGAAATGGCACACCATCGGCTGTCCAGCACAACGACGACGACGGCGGTAGTGTTGGGGGCATCTCGGACCGGCTCGCCTTCGGCTCTGGGGGTAGTTCGAGGTGCCTCTTGCAGTCCACCGACGCGGGGCTTCCCGGGGCTTGCCAGCTTGAACGGAATTCATTTCAACAACAATGTCGACTCTTTATTGGTACCCAAGCTCCCGTGGTTCCATCATCAGCAGTTACTTCAAAATCGAGGTGTGCAAATCAGACAAACCCCCCTTTTTCCCCGCTGATCTTGCGCTAACGTGCCATTCCACAGGCTCCTTCTCGGAAGATCGTCGCTCCAGACCTGCCTCGGCAGCCGAAGGTCGCGAGGGTCGGAACCTGGAGGTGACGCATGTCGCCATAGCTAATAGGGGAGGTCTACTAGCCAACCTGTTAGGTCACTATCCAGAGGGCCATATGATGGAGCTCGTTCAGCCTTTCGTTTCCCACATCGAGTGGCTGGTTCCTCAGGAGTCGCACGGCGACCTCGAAGGCCGGGTCCGGAGATTTCTGGATCCAGCCAACAGCCAGCCGTTACAGTGCCTCTTTGAATTGGCCTCGTTCTTCGCATCAAACAACATGCTGGGGGAGGACCAAGCCGAAGCGTTTCTCAAGCGGGTAATCGACCAGAACTACGTCGCTCCGCTTGCCGCCTTTCTTCGCGTCGACTCCGCCACGACGCGAAGTTTCGCCCAAAATATCCTGAAGCCTGCAGTTCGGACGAGAAACACTGAGCTGCTGGGATCGCTGCTTTCGCTTGGCCTGGACTTCCGGCCCGTCTTGAAAGATGTCATATCAATCGACGACGACAACTTTATCCGGCTGCTGCTGGCCAGTGTCCCCACGGACTGCTTGGCCGGAGATTCCGGTGGACGTCTCCTACTCGCAATACCCGACAGTGGTCGAGTCGATATTGCAAAAATTCTGGTTGAGGGGGGCGCCAACGTCAACTTCAACCCCTACGAACCCGGAAAGAACTCCTGGACACCGCTGTGGTGGGCAGTATATGCGGAGCAGCTCAACATGGTAAAATTCCTGCTCGAGCACGGCGCCGATGCTAACCTCGAATGTAGAAACGAGGACGCGCCCACGCCTCTTGGTGCGGTAGTCTACGGTGCCTATGATAAAGAACCAAACCTCGAAATTGCGGAACTCCTCCTCGACCACGGGGCAGACATCGAATGCACTGTATTCAAGCATGACTTTATGGACTATGTATCAATGCACCACAAGCCTCTGCATCGATTCATCCTTCGAAAGCTAGGCTTGAAAAAGCGCGCGGTTTCGGTCTGCGCCATCCTAGACAAAGCACGGAAGGGACCCTTGTGTCTATCTAAGTTCGTTCGCCGCAACGAAGGGGAGATCTCACAAGGCCTGCTGGAGAAGGCGTTGTACGAGGCAATGAATCTGCGGACGTACGACATCGGTATCACCGAGGCCCTGCTGGCGCTGGACGGCGTCGATGCGAACGGCCCGACGCTGGACGAGCCCCCCCTCATGCTTGCTGCCATTTGCGAGCACAGAGCGGTGCCCTTCACGCGGCTGCTCATCGGTGCGGGAGCGGACACCAACGTAGACGGCATTCTACGTCTCGTTGTCGAACAAGACAATTTCGAGCTGCTCCAGCTGTTGCTGCTAGATGGGCGTGTCGATATCGACGAGCAGGGGCCACCCGCGCTCGAACTGGCCGTGCTGGAGGGAATGGTAGAAGCCGTTGCGCTTCTCCTGGACAAGGGGACGCCAATCGACGCCGTCGGCGAAACGCTCGTGCCCATACAGGCTGCAGTGCGGAGTGGAAGTCTTAGCCTCGCAAAGTATCTAATAGAACGGAAGGCGGACGTCAATGCCCCAGCGTACGGCCACAAAGGTCGGACAGCACTACAAGCGGCCTGCTGCGCCGGAGACGTCAAGATGGTCGAATTTCTCCTCGGGAAAGGCGCCATGGTAAACGCCGCAGCGGCTGCGTGGGAGGGCGTCACAGCAGTCGAGGGGATTGTCCGCTCGAAGGCGGACGACGATGTGAAAGAAAGGCTTTTCCGGCTCCTACACGAGAAAGACGCGGCGATTTTGGAGACGACGGACGCCAACGGCAGAGGAATTGTCCACGCACTCGTCGAGCGCAATCTGCCCGGGCTGCTGGGCGTGGCGCTCGAGTTAGGCGCCGAAGTCGACCAGACGTCTCTAGGGGAGGAAGGGCGCACACCGCTGCAGCTTGCGGCGGAGAAGGGGAATCTCGCTGTCGCAAAGCTGCTCGTCAAGCATGGCGCGGACGTCAACGCTCCACCCGCGCCACACCACGGAAGGACGGCCTTGCAGGCGGCGGTTGCACCCTCCTGGCCGACACCGAACATGGACATGATACGCTTTCTCGTCGACGACGCTGGGGCAAAAGTCGACGCGGCCGCGGGCGTGCGGGGCGGCATCACGGCGATCCAAGGGGCCGCCATATCCGGCTACATCCCCGTGGCCGAGTACCTGCTCCGGAAGGGCGCAGACGTGAACTCCGCTCCAGCGCTGAGGGACGGCCGCACAGCTATAGAAGGCGCAGCCGAGCACGGCCGCCTGGACATGGTGCAGTTTCTCCTCAACCGTGGCGCCGAGGGCGACGATGCGCTTTCTGGTGCCGGGGGCCCGTTCCAGAGCGCGATAGCCCTTGCCGAGGGGAACGGCCACTTTGAGGTTGCCCGCTTGCTGAGATTGAGGGAGGGCCATGCGGGCGCAAGGGAGATGGAGAGCGACGCCGCCATTACGCGCCAGGGCTGCAGTTAAAGGAGGAGTGAGTCTGCCCTATTGTATTTCCTATCAATTTTTCGTATATCTGCGAACCTTGAAACCTCACCAATATGTAATCTCTTTCGCTGCCATTCCTTAGATTTGAACGCCGTCGTGTGTCGTCTGGACAGCGGCTTCTAGCAGAC
Source organism: Magnaporthiopsis incrustans (assembly GCA_003049425.1). NCBI lineage: Eukaryota > Fungi > Ascomycota > Sordariomycetes > Magnaporthales > Magnaporthaceae > Magnaporthiopsis > Magnaporthiopsis incrustans. The sequence goes on from PYSR01000079.1 coordinate 57,080, forward strand.
CTCGCTCGAGACTGGAGTTGGGTGCCGAGTGAGAACAGCCGCTGCAACCTGGGAAACCAAAAAGGGCCACCGCATAGCAGCTTCAACGGCGGGATATTGCAAACTCACTGTGAAAGAGATGCCAGTCGCAGGTATTTTGAATAATGTCTACTATAATCGTACGAAATCAAAATCCAGATTTAGAAAACACGGTTTTCAAAGATGCTGTGCCCGGCATTAACGCTTTCTCACCGTTTGCAACCGTTTTTTTTTTTTTTTTTTTTTTTTTTTTCCCCGCTGTGTGTACGTATTTTTACGGTACAAATCGTGAATACACGGTGAAGGCACGCTTATAAACTCGTGATGTCGCCAAACACGGTATCCCAAAAACCAGCACTCGCTCTATTGGCAGGTAGACACAGGTAGGTGGTACCCAGCTGATGGCTGTCGTTCAGACAGCGAGGCCAGGGCAGCTGGGGTCCGGATCGTTGGCCAAGAGCTGAGAGGCCAATGATCGCCCCGCCACAGCCACCTCGTGCTCTCAGGCGGGCTGCCTCCTGCGCGGCTCAATTGTGTCGCGGTCTGACGAGATGGCTGCCTTCCCTCTCTTCTTTACACATAAAGCGCGCCCTCGACATCCAACGCACGAATTCCCAATCCTGCCACCAATGTCAACCTATGATCACACGCCGTAGCCTTCGTCATGAGTGACGAGTATAGCGCCCGCATCTCCGTCATTCCGGATCTCCTTGCCGATCCGGATGACGAGGATGCCCGCGAATTCTACGACGCCGCCGTCGCAGGCGACCTCGACAGGCTCAAGGAACTACTCATCCTCAACCCGGACATCAATATCAGCGCCCAGCACCGTCAAATCCCCGACGGCAACAATTACGCCGAGATAGTGTTGTATGAGACGGCGCAATGGAACGTCGAGGCGAGCGAGGCCGCCATCAATGGAGCCACCCGGGAAGGCCATACCGACGTCGTGTGCCTGCTGCTTGCCCTCGGCGCAAACGTGGATTCCGAGTGTACGCACGATAACGAGCTTCGAACACCGCTTTACAACGCCATCAGATGCGAACACGTTGACCTCATCCGGGTCCTCCTCGACCACGGTGCCGATTTGAGCTCGAAGCTTTTTGTTGTGGACGGCGAGGAACTCGATTACTATCACGTTTGCTGGACCACCTGGAATGTGGAAATACTCGACCTCCTGCTGGACTACGGAGGCTTCGATATCAATACGATCCAGAAGTACGGCGATCCAATCCGGGAGGACTTCTATGCTCACTGCAAGGACCTCTACCGCAGGACTGTGTTTCGGGTCTCCTTCGTATGCTACTTCCTCTTCCGTCACCCAGGAATGCTTGCGGATGGCCACTAACTAACCGATCCGGCACAGGCATGTCGTGCGGTGCAGATGGGTGTCGAAAGAGTCCGCTGGGCGGTCGGTCGGGGTCTCGTCTTATCCGACGAACTGCTCGGTGAAATCGAACCCAGAGACTACGAGATGCTGAGGTACCTTGTCACCGACGCAGGCCTCAGAGACTCGAATTTCTCGCTCCTGTCCCGGATGCATCGCTGGCGGGGGCGTGGCGAGAGCATGGACAAATGCTTGCCGACTATCAACTTCCTCCTCGACACTTTGCCCCAGGACAAGATGAAGCAGCTGCCAACCGTCCTGTGTGCCGCCATGGAAGACCGATCGATGGACGCCTTCCGGTTCTGGTTGGACTGGGGAGTCGACGTCAACGGCCATTCAAACCGTGGGCTGACGCCCCTGCACCAGACCATTGTCAACAGCTGGGTCCTGTCGCTAGACTACGCAAAAATCCTTCTCGAGCGAGGTGCAGACGTGAACTGCCGCACGGCCCATTACATGACCCCGTGGGGAGAAATCCAGAGTGGAAGCAACGCCTGTGAGACGATCCCAAACCCGCCTTCCGCTCTCCAGTGCTCCTAACACGCTTCGACTTTGGACTTGTAGTGCATCTGTCCTGTGGAGTGAAAGGTGCCGCCCACGGGGATGAGATTGATATGTTTCTTGCCGCCGGCCTCGATCGGGACGCTCGAAACGACGCAGGATCCACTCCGCTCCACGAACTCGCCGCTTACATCGGGAGGCCCACGTCTCGGGTCGCTTACGATTTGAGAAAGGCGATACCTCACCTGCGGGATCTTGCAAGGGAGGCCAAAGATATCAGTGCGACCGACAACAATGGCAGAACGGCGCTACACTGTCTCGCCGGCCGGTCTTACCTGCGGGAGCTGAAAGAGGCAGCCCTGGTCCTGATCCGGTGCGGCATCGGCCTAGAAATCAAAGACAAAGACGGCAAGACCGCAGAGGACCTGTTCCGGCAGTTTCACGACATCCGGTTCAAGGACTGGATCGAGGAGAGCACGCGCGAGGCAACGAGCCGGGAGTTGAAGGATTGCTAGTAGCTACCTAGGTAGTGGGATGGAAACGGCGAGCTACGTAATATAGAGGAACCCAGCCCCGCTTAGGAAGCCTTCGGAGGCCTCGCAGAACGCCCAGAGTCGGCCTTGCGCGGATTCGGAAGTGGCGTCACCACCCGATTCTGTTCTTGGGCGAATACTTTGGAAAGATCCCCGGGCCGCGTGCCCACGGGTGCGGCGTCAAGCCCGAATTCTGCGGCAAGCTCCCTGCAGCCATACTGGCCTGGGATATCTTTCGCATCCGCGCAGGGGTCGTCGATCCCTTCAACCTGTACCCACTTGCCGTCGACTTGCTCGACAGACTTCTTGACCCAGGCGGCGATCTTGGGCCGCTTGGGCCTGTCGTACGTGAAGGCGGCAGCAGCAGCACCACCTTTCTGCTCGGCCTCCTTCTTCTTGATTTCCCGGTCCAGGCGCAGGACGTTGATCTCGCCGCACTTGCCGCCCGCCCTGTGCCGCCGCGGGTTGTCGGGATCGTCCAGGCAGGCGACCAGGTAGTTGCCGACGGTTCCCTTCTCCGTGCCGCTCACCTCCGCAACCGCCTTGTTTCCGTGCCGCTCCATCGCTTTCTTGTCGGCCTCGGCGACTCCACTGAAGAGGCCGGGGATCGAGAAGGACGAGGCGAGCAGGATGCGGTTGTCCGGCGCGGCCATGGCGATCATGGCGTTGGGGTGGTTCTTGTGCGCGCCCTGCATCTGCCGCATGGCCGCGTATGCGTAGTAGCTCAGCACCGCATGGTCGTCGACCTTGACCCCGGCGGCGACCCTGATGTAGCCGCTGAAGGACGTGGTCAGCCGGAGCTCCTTCCTGGGATACTGCTCGCTGCGCTCCAGGTCGATCTGGAAGTCCTTCTGGATGCCCAGGTTCGGCGCCGCCGGCCTGAACGCGTCCCACACGGCCGCCCGCGGGTCGGGTACGGGGTTTTTCCGGCTGGAGCCCAGCACGGGCGCCGACCCCGACGCGGTAGCCGGGCTAGCGCCCGACGCGGTAGGTTTAGTGCCCGAAGTGGCAGGCCCAGCGACCGACGTGGTAGGCTTGGTGACCGGAGTGGCGGGTTTAGTGGCCGGAGCGGTAGCTTTAATGACCGGAGTGGTAGGTTTGGCGACCGAGGCGGCGGTGGGCTTAGTGCCCGGCGCGGCGGGTTTAGCGCCTGACCCCGAGCCCTTCCCGGATTTAGGGGGTTTGTCCGCCGGTATCGGGACTCCCAGCGCAAAGGGCTGGAGAAGGGCCAGGAGAGCGAGGAGTGGAAGGAGCTTCATCTTGGCGAGGTACAGAAAGGGGTTGAAGAGATGTAGGATAAATATGGACGTGGCAGAGCGCCGTCGTGGGGAATTCTGGAGTAGCGATGTGTCTTATGGTCGATGGATGCCGGAATGGCGATGTTCGATGGCGTAGCTGGGAATCAGGGGTTGGACGGCCAGAAAGTACGTAAGGAAGCTATTGACGATGGAGCTTTGCTGCGAGATCCATGTGCTGATACTGAGGGATGCTGATGGTGAAAGATGCTGATACTGGAGAAGACGCCGATACCGAAAGGAGATGCTGATATAGAGGGAAAACGCTAATACTAAGAAAGGATGCTGATGCCGAGACAAGATGCTGATACTGAAAAGATATCGACGCTGGGAGAAGATGCTGGGAGAAAGTGTTGGTAGAAAATGCTGATGCTCGCGCCATCTCCTAGAACAGAGAGCCAGCGCGGCGGCGTGTTTTATACACATCTCTTCTCTAGCAAAAGCTATCTACCCAAGCACACAGATACACAGCTCGAAGCTGTCACCACTTCCACACGCCTAGTAAGCCCCCAGGCCGTTGGTGTTAGAAATGCTTCAAACGCGTCTCGGCGCAGCCCTCCTTATCCCTGGTGGTGACACAAGGACGTCAATTCATAGAACCAGTCAGGGCGTGGTGGTCGATAGTGCGTGCAGCTTACTGCGCCCGTTTGTTGGTCGGCTCCCATCTTGTGTGTTGCGATTAACAGCCCCGGGTTGGTCGAGGCCAGATGGAAGATTGTTGATTGTTGCCAAGCACGTAGTAAGACACTGGCACGCGATGCTACCGCCCGGTGGCGTGGCGCGGGGGTGAAAGGTGTGTGTGTGTGCTCGTCTGTGTGTGCGCGTGTGGGAAGGCAGGCTGGTGGTGGTACCAGGTGCTAACTGTGGCGCGTACAGTTGTGCGGGACTGCAGTACCCGTTCTATTCCCAGGTCACCCCTTATCTCGCCGCGGAATGCACCGGCTGGCAGCTGATCGATCCATGGTACCCTCGGGCGGTAGAGCGGCTTGATGGTGCCGCGCAAGTCACATATTGGTCATTGGCAGGGAAAGCGTCCAAGACAGGCAGGCAGGTAGGTAGATAGGTACACCTATCTGCGTACATGCTAGGGGACATGATGAAAAGATCTTACGGCACAAAGAAACCAAGACAACATCCTGTTACTCAGGAACAGTCGCCATCGAGGCTCAACGATCAAATTGGGTGGCTGTTGGTTCACGAGCGAGCCGATGGTGCACCCTTACAATCTTACCTTATCTACCTGCTAACGATAAATGCCGGGCAGCTGAGTTGTGGCGTGTGAGCAGGGTAGCGAGGGATCCTGGACACGTCCCGATCCGGGTCATGTCCTTCTTGGCAAGGCAACTCCGCCCCGGGCACTGCTTGTAATATCCGTTCGTTCCTGCGTTCGGTTGCTGTTGCCGCTGCCGGGAAAGTCTGATCTGGGGCCGTTATCTGCAACACAGCCACCTACACCTGCACGCAGCGAAGGGGCGGGCGCACGCAATTGTGCGCCGGGGCTGAGCTGGAGATGCGCGCAACTCTCGAAAGAGCCCCAGTCTGCCTGCAGATGCAGGCGGCGCTGGGCGGGATATTCTGGGACAGCCCACCTGCCTGGCCACCATGTAGCTAACCGTGGAGGAAGACAGTAGCATCTTTTTCTAATTACCTCCAACTTTTCTTTAACTTTGTGAACAGGGCGTAGACAAAACACTGTAGAAAAGGTATACGAAATCCACTTCTTCTGTTGATTTATACGCTAGGTTATTGTAGCAGTCGAAACAGAGTTCGCGGAACACTCAAAAGGGTGCGGTACCTAGGTACTAGGTACCACTTTTGTCAGCCGCATATCGCCCCATCATGTCTGTTGGCAGTCGTGATGACCACGCCACAATACCAGCACAGCAAATTGGGGGTACACCAAGAGGAAAGTGGCCTTAGCCGAGATGTGCATTGCTCCCAACCTCTACTGATTTTCATAAAGAAAAACGCAGAAGAAAATAGAACGAAAAGGAAAACCTGCGGTTGTATCATAATTTTTATTTCTATTTATTATGCCATGTGGTTCGAAAACTGGAAAGGTCCCCCTGTGACTGGCGATGCACCTGACGAGAGTCCGCCTGGACATGTTCCCAATTTCCCTTTTTTGGGCACAGCCACCCACACTGGAAATACGCCTCTTCCCCGCAGTATCCCAAGAAGACGACTGTAATGTGACGAGACTCAACCGTCAAAAGCCAGCAAGCCCTCAAAGAATCTCCGATCTGTGTTCAGATGCGGCGTCTGTGGCGCGCTGCATCCCCTATTCTACATTGTTGGTCCCAAAAGAGATCAAGTGATATCCGGGCTCACCTGTACAGAAAAACACCCTCTATCCACATACTCCAACGCTGGTTGCCATGGATATCCGGCACATGCAAACAAATACCCTGCAGCTCTCTTTGGTGAGACTCTCGGACATGGACAAAGAATGCCTCAAGCGACAAAGATTATATTCGCACAACCACTCGCGCCCTTCACACCTCGTCCGGCAGCTCGGCGTACTCGAAATTGAAATCCGGCGCCCGACCCAGCGCCACCGCATCTTCGCCTAGGCGTGCCTTGGTCTCTTCGTCTAGCGCATCCACGTCTAGATCCAGCGCCAGGTTCCGCATGTGACGCCGCGCCGCCAGCGCCCGCACCCTCTCGTTCCGCCGCGCGGCGCCACCACTACCGCCGCCACGACCGCCGCCGCTCCTGAAAAGGAGCACAGGGGAGTACTGCCGGAGCGCAAACTGCTGCCGCGACGCCTCTGCGGCCTGCAGCGGCGCCGTCCGGTCCGTAGGGTCCGTCCGTGCCGCGAGGCAGAAGAGGTTGGTCGAGTCGTAGTTGGGCCCCTGCACCGCACCGACGACGCGGTTAGGGTGGAGCAGGAGCTGGCCGGCCCTGAGGAAGGCCCGCCCGCGGTCGATGCCCGTCACGGGCTCGATGGGGTTGCCGGCCGCGTCGTGCGTCGGCTTGGGCGGCTCGGGGTGCAGGATGATCGGGGTTGGCCGCCGTCTGGTCAGCGTGCCGCCGTCCTCGGTCCGGATCCTCATCGGCTGTCCCGGGAGGGCCGAGAACGGCGACGGCCGCCGGAGGGATGTGGCGGGCTTCGTCACGGCGCCGTCACTGCTGGCGCCACCCCATTCGTCCTCTTCGTAATCGTGTGTCGTCAGCAAGAACACGCGGCCTGTGCCGTCACCAATGACCAGCTTCGTCTTGTCTGGCGAAAAGGCACCGGATGTGACGGCGCCAGGGCACTCCAGAAGTACCCGAATCAGCGGCTTGCCCTCGGTCCGCACGTTCCAGACCCTGACGGTGCCGTCCGATGAACCCGTGTAGAAGCGGTCGGGTGATGAGCCCCATGCCTGGAACTGCACACCAATGTCCCCGGTCTCGATGTCACCAAACTCGGGCTCCTCAATAGGCGCTGTTTTAACGTATCTAGTTAGCCCTGCTTATGTGCGTTGGGGCTTGAATCGTCCGACATACCCCCGTGAGCCAGGATTTGGAAGGGAAGAGCTTCCTGGGATCCAGTATCCCAAACGTATGTCTTGCCGTCCGTACAGCCCGCAGTCACGTACGACGCCTTAGGACAGTACGGCCTGTGGAGGTGGTTAGTTGCATTAGCCGGACCGACCAGGCGAGGCTCAAGACGGCAGCGTTGCACTCACATGATTGTCAGGCTGTTGATATCGACGGCAGGACAGTCGAGCGTCTTTGTCTCCGAGTACGTGTGCAGGTGATCCTTGCTCAGGTTGTAGACACGAATTTGCGTGCGAGTGCTGTTCTCCTTGGTGCCCGTCGGCGAGGTGGCAGCGATGAAGCACTCCTGCGACGGGTGCCAAGCCACGTCGAAAACATTGCACTTTGAGGCCGACGAGACGGACCAGTGCTCGCCGCTCAGCCCGTCCCAAAGCTTGAGCTCACCCGACTGTCGCTTGTCCTCGGGGATGTCGTTATCGTCCCCGGTAAGGCTGCGAGGTGAGTATCCCACGAGAAGAAGATGGAGCGACCCAGGGGTCACAGGCGTCCCCGCGGCCAGGCCCCAGCGCATCGTGGACGGGAAATATGCCCACTTCTCGGTCGCGGCGCCTTCGGCCAGGGGGGCCGAGAACGGCCTATAGCTGCTCGCCGAGACGTTGTCGTCGTTGACCGAGTAGATGCGTACGGCGTCCGACGCCGCGTTGGCGGCCGTAGCGACCATGCCGCCGGGGTGTTTGGACGCGAGCACGTAGTTGACATTCCCCGTGTGCTCCCACGTGCCGAGCAGCTTCAAGGCGCCATCCGTCAGGCCCCAGACTTTGACCGTGTGATCGAAGCTCGCGGTGTAGGCTCGGTTGTATCGGCCATCGTAGTCGGAAAAGACGACCGACGAGTACAGCCAAGGGTCCTGGCTCTCAATCATCTCATCCGACGCGTTCGAGCCTTTCTGCACTATCGGCCGTTTGATCTTGTGGTCAGGGTACGCTCGGACAGTCTTCTGGCTGGCAGAACCCAGGAGAAGATTTCCTGGCTTGTTGTACTGCTGGTTGTGTGCGTCGCTGTGACTTGTGGCACCACAGACAAAGGCGTCGTTGGAAACCCACGACGTGGTGATGATATCGCCAGCCGCGTTGGTCCACTCGAGCCTTAGCTCGAGCTCGTCCTCGATAACGCTCCTGATGTCGTTCCGAACGTCCCGGAAGATGGCGTCAGCCCCTACGATCGTGCTGGAGCCCAAGGGCAGGACTTGTCGTGCGGCTGCAAGGGAGAAAAACTTTGCGTTCCGCGCGCACCGGCTCCCCTGATCTAGGATATCTGTCTCGGGAGCCATCATGATTGGGAACTGGTTCCATCGTCGGTATTTGGCGACGTCGGCCAGGAAGTCGACGATATCTCGAGGCTCGCGGCCCGGGAGCTTGATGCCATCGAGGGTCTCGCTGACAAGCTCCTTCTTCCCTCGAGATCTGTGTTGCTTGAGGGCCTTCCCGTAGCCCTTTGCCACCGCGAATATGTTCTGGACGCCCGTGCCTGGGGCGAGAGACCGAGCCACGGTATCGATCTCATCGGCCGTAAAGTCGGCGTGTATGATGGTGCCGTTTTGAATAGCATCCCTGTGGAGGTGTTTGTTTTCCCGAGCCAGCTGGGCCCTGACGACGTGCTTGAGGTAAGGGCGTCTGGTCCCTTGTAACACTGACGGCTGTGGCGCAATGTCGTCAACGGCCTGAAGCTGCAGGGCGCGGCCGCGCGCCCTGAAGTTTGCCGGCGAAGTCGGAGGGATCCGGCTTTTGGGTGGTTTTGGGGCTGCCGTCGGAGGGCGGAAAACACGCCCGGGAAGAGCGGCGGCGGTTGGCGTAGCAGTGGAGGCGGCGGTCGGCGGAGGAGGAGCAACATGGTTAGCTACCCGCATCCTATATGGGCCTCTCTGGCCGACCAACGACCGAGGCCGGGGCGGGACCGGCCGCTGAACATCGTGTTGGACCGGCGTGGGGTTCCGAGCGGTCGAGGTCGGCTTATCGTCGTCGTCGTCGTCGCTCGATATGCTCACCACCGACCGCGGCGCTGGCGGGTTCAACGGGGCGCTCGGTTTAGGAGATGGGCGCTCGAACGGCGTCGCGAAAGGGTTCAATGAGCTCGGAGCGGAGCCGGAGATTGTTGCTTTCGTCGTCGTCGTCGCCGTCGCCGTCGCCGTCGCCGTCGCTGCCGCCGTTGAGGAGAAGCGGCTGGGCAGCTGCTTGGTTGCGTTGAGCCTGGGACCTCTGGCGAGCGGGGTCACGTCTACCTTCATCCGCTTGGCTGGCGGAGTACCGATCATATCCCCATCGCCATGGGAGGGCCACTGCCTGGGGGCCCTCAGGCTGCCCTGGGGAAGAGGGGCCGGTGTCGGCGCCGGTGTCTCGTCATCGCTATCAAGAATGGAAATGACTTCGATAGGCCTGATGATGGTCGCGACAGCGGTTAATGTCATGACGACATGACAGGGTAGGCGGGGAAACAGATGGTGGAAGCGATATCGTGGCCGACAGGAGCAATCCGTCGCGGACGGGCCGGCATCGGAGAATCGCGTCGCGAGGGCGGCATCTAACAAAAGCGCACTTACATCGAAGATACTCTCCGTCGCGACGCGTCGTCGTAATACCTTCGGCTTTTAAGTCAAATCGCAGAAATCCACGTTGGTGGTTGCTTAAGTGTTGTGGGTTTTAAACTGCTTGCCCAATTTATTTTTTAAAGCGTGGAAAATTTAAAAAGTGGGTAATTTTTAATACAGCTAGCCTTACATTAATAAATTTAGTGTTGAATAAAAAAAATATTATTGTAAATAATAAATTTACACTTTTAAATTAAATTTATAAAAATTTATTAACGTGTTTTTAACCTGTTTATAACTACTTGTAAAATTTATAGGAAAAAGCAGGGTTATAACCCCTTTATTTATATATGGAAGCCTTTTTTTACTTTATATTCGCTACGGAATTTAGCAACTTATCGCTTTCATATTAGAAAGTCGCCGTTTCCCTTTTATGTTGTTTTATGCTTTTAAGACTGTCTAGCCCGCAGTGAGCTGACATCTCCTAGGGCTGCTGCTGGCGGAAGCACCCGCCGTGTCAATGGCGCGGGGGTTGGCAACCGACGTCGGACTGGCTTGAAGCGGAAAGGGGTTACGATGAAGATCGGAGCGAGCAATACCTGGCTCTTTACGAAGTCAAAAGGCAGTTGAGGGATGGTACCCATCAGTACATACCTGGTACTCAGCTTGGACAGTCTTTGTGAAAATATTACGATTGCACCGCTGGTATAACTGGTGCCGTCGAGTGCTGCTTCTACAAGGGTCAACCCGTTTATGCGATCGTCTCACTGTTAACCTGCCTACCTCCTCACCATGTGTAGCTTTGACGATGGCTACCATTCCTGCAAGCTGCAAGAGCAGTGTCTGTGCCAGAGGTTCCTTCTGGGAGCCGCCGGGGTCGGACATCCGTGCTTGCCTGCCACAAGGTCTGAACTCAGTGGTGTGGGGCCGCGGGGCCACCCTGCAGGTCCTTCGAGTTTTTTTTTTCGACCTTGGCGACGTCGGACTTTCTTTGCGTTCTGCTCCCCATCGGCCTGGACATAAACAGCAGCGATGGCGTGTAACTGTCGCACCACTGCTTTGCGGTTGTTCGTTCGTGGCTTCGCACAGCTTCACCTTTCCGCAACCGTACCAGCTGCGACGTCGCTCCCCCAGAGGGTCCGCCCTGGTCCGAAAGCGTTCTCGACAAGCCCCTGTCGCAGCATATCCTCGTCGGCGCCATGCCGCGGGGCTCACGTCGCCGCCTCAGCGGAAACCCTGCCAAACCTGCCGCCAGCCCCTGAAGAGAGCAAAGCCGACCAGCCCTCAGGTAACGAGAAATCTGCAGATGGCCGGGCGGCGACAAACAGCGCCGCCACGGGCATGCCTCCTGAGGCCGCCGAGGCGCTGGCCTTTCAAATCCTGTCGACCCCTTCGCACGAGAGCTCCTATACACCCCGCGGGCACTTATCCGCACCAAAATGGACCGAACTTCGAGATGACGATATGGAGGAGGCGGCTGGAGGCCGTGCGGGATGGCGCAAGGACCCCAATGGGGAAGACAAGAAGGACAGGAAGGAGAGAAGGAAGACGGCCGTTCTCGGGCCACCAACGGAGAACAAGCCGCTACCGCCTCGAGCTGCCAACCGGAAGGCCGAACCCTGGCAGATTCAGAAAGAGGCGCTGAAAAAAAAGTTCGGCGACGAGGGGTGGAATCCGCGCAAGCGGCTGTCGCCAGATGCGATTGCGGGGATCCGGGCGTTGCACGCCGAGTTCCCGGCGACCTTCACCACCGAGTGGCTGGCGAACAAGTTCAAGGTCTCGCCCGAGATGGTCCGGCGGATCCTCAAGAGCAAGTGGAGGCCGACACCAGAGGAAGAAGAGGACCGCGAGCGGCGCTGGTTCAATCGCGGCAAGAAAATCTGGGAGCGCAACGCGGAGCTGGGCATGCGCGTGCCCAGGAGTTGGCGCAATGTCGGGGTCAAGAACAAAAGGAGGCCCAAGCCCAGAGATGACTTTGCTGGTCTTACGTCGCCATTTAGGTAGGATCTCGCACCTGGCAGTGTTGAGATGGGCATGTATCAATACCCAAATATTCCATCTCCCGCATATTCTCGCCCGCATTTTGCTCGTGGTTCACAGCGCATTGCGGCGGAACAAGCACCTGCACGACGGCTAGAACCGTGGCTACGCATGCAACCACTTGAACACAGATCCGACGGTGGACCGGCTTGTGCTGCAAGTGGCCTAAAGCAGCTCGCACCGAGTTGGCTATCCGGTATCCTTCACGTGGATGTGCGGAGATGGGCTCCCAACGCCTGGTCGTGTGCTGATCGCATCAAGGATGACGCCCGCTGTCTCGCATTGCAGCACTTTGGTTAGGTTCGGCTGGAAGCCTTATGCAATGCACGATGATCGACATCCCTCCAGAGACTTGTCAAGGTGCCGGAAATGAGGAAGTGGCTTGGAACATTTCCATCACATCTCAGACGCAAAAGCTCGTCACCGTCACACACAAGGGTGGGATGCTAAAATCCCCCTGACGCGCTGGAGGGGTGGTGCCTGGCGGCGGCGTTGAGCCCCAGCAAATGGGCGAGCAAAAACATCAATTTTAGTCCGCCCACATTCCGGCAAGATGGCTTGGTTTAGACAGGCCTCGGCCGCCTAGCTGAGCTCGAGTCATTATAGGTTTTGCCGGGTCCGCGTTCCGGTGGCGGCATAGCGTATCCAGGAATCTCCTCGATTGTGCCGCCCTTTTACAGCTCCCGTCTCGGAGAGACCACCATCACACAAGAAACAACCAAGCGACTTCCAAAGTCGTAAATCGGAACATGCTGGCGCTCCATCCGCGGCGGAGGAGCCAACACGCAGGCGCCCCGCTTTTGTGCTCACCGTCACCTGCGGGCGGTCGACCGGGATCCACCTAAGCTCTGGACGGGCCAAGCGGTGCGCACGAGCCAAGTGACGGATGCCAAAAAGGGTAGGCCTCATGTCCCCAATTGATCGGTGATTGGCTGGGCGAGGGGGTTTTGACCTGGTAACGCCCAGTGCAAGCTCTCAACCCCTGCCCAAGAGGAAGGGCCAACCCTGTCGCTTTGCCCAGACCGGAATTCCAGCAAAGGCTGGGAGCTGGTGGGTGGACATGGGAGCGTGGGTATCCCTGCTATAGCTGGGCGGCTGCCACTTGGGCAATTCCGACATCGACTCCTTTTTCTCCATCGCAGATTTGTGTGTGACTTTTGGATTTTCTTCTTTTCTTATTGGGTCGAACTCGAGTTCATGATTACTTTCCGGCTTCATCAGGCGTCTTTGCAGCCCCAGCTTCGAGTTTTCGGTTGATTGGAGGGGAATTTTCCCAATTACACTGTACGTCCCGTCATTGGAGCGCCTTGGCCAGCCCAGCCCAACCCACCAGACTTGACCCGACCCAAGTCGACTCTCACTGCGGCCATCTCCAGAAGTGGCGGCCCAGCGTAGACGACCTCGAACGACGGCGCCAGGTGTGGGCTCTGTCTCTTTACTGACGTCTAGAATACGGACCGCAGCGTTACTTTGCTCCTTTGCACTACCCGCCCTGTTGGCTTCCATTCCAGCGTGAAGCCGCCGAGACACTTCGTCCACGCGTTTTGTGTTGCTCCCACCACAGACATTCCCATCCGTCTCGCACACCGCCGCAGGATGATATAGATTCATCCCCGTGTTCCCATTCTTCGCAGTCGCCCTTCGCTATCTGTGCCCTCCTGCCTCGGCCGCAACACCACCCACCTGCTGCCGTTGCCAGGAAGGCAAATGCGATCAAGATGGCTTCTACTCCCTCGTCCAATCGGCTCAAGCTCACCCCCGCCAACTCGCCGTTCCTTACCCGCCCCTCCCGGTCGCCCATTCGAGCCCGCGCCGCCGTAGACTCGTCCCGGCTGTCTCTGAAACGGGTCATCGGGACCACCTGCGCGTCGCCCACCGGCTTCGACACCATCCAGTCCTGCTTCGCCTACATCGCCGGCGGCGCCGTCGTCGTCGTTGACGTCCAGGGCAAGGAGTACTCGCAGCGCTTCTACCGCGCCCGCCCGACCGCCGTGCCCGTATATGGCGTCTCTCCCGTCCTGCACGCCCCCTCGACCCCGAACTCGACGCCCAAGGCCAACGACAGCCGCAACCGCGTCGCCGTCTCGAGCCACCGAGACTCGTACGGAGCCTACGAGGACTCGCCGGGGTCCAAGACGTGGACCCAGCGGGAGCGTATAAAGGCCGCCACCTGCCTCTCGCTCAGCCGTAATGGGCGCTTCCTCGCCGTGGGCGAGACCGGGTACGCACCGAGGGTGCTCATATTCAACCTCCAGGACAGCTCGTCAGATGTGCCCTTGGTCTCCATCAGCGAGCACGCGTTCGGCGTGAATGCCGTGGCGTGGTCGAGCGACACCAGGTTCTTGGCTTCTCTGGGCTCCGCGAACGACGGCTTTCTTTACATCTGGAGGGTAGACCCCAAGACGGGCGCGGCGAAGATGTTCCAGCAGAACCGGTGCACTTCGTTCGTGCGCGGCATGGTGTGGATGGGCAGCAGCCTGATCACCTTTGGGGTGCGCCACATAAAGGCGTGGAAGGTTGAGGAGGCGCAGTCGACGTCTCCCTCCAGGAAGAACTTCCCGAGCGATAGCTCGTTCCCCGTGTCGCAATTCCAAAAGCCCCTGCCCGGACGCAACGTCGTCCTCGGCTCTCTCCTGGACGCCACGTTCACGTGCGCGGCCTCCATCGACGAGGAAAAGGCTATTTTCTGCTCCGAAACGGGCGATGTTGCTCTCCTCGACGACTCGGGGAAGCAGACGAGGCTGGTCAGAGTCACCGGCCTCGACTTTCCCATACACTGCATCTCCATCCGAGACGAGGTCGCCTATATCAGCGGCAAGGGTGGTCATTTTGCTACCCTAGACGTCACCAAGCTGGCTGATGGCAAGGCCGACTGTGTCATCACAACCACCGAATCTGGCCATGGCCTGCTTGCTCTGGGATTCCTTGACGAGCATCTCGTCACCGTCGATGCTCGGCAGTCCATCGATGTGTGGGACCCGAAGCACACGCCGGGAGACGACTGCAGCAACTCGCTCCATATTCCAATCCCCGGGCACGGCGATCCCATAATGGGCGTACAGGTGCTCTCGAGACCCAACGCATCCGGTGCTGCCTTCTTCACGTGGTCCGCAGCCGGAAACGTCATACTGTGGGATCTGGAAGGGACCGTCAAAGCGACCTTTGACGTTGCCCTCGAGCAGGCAGAAGCCTGGAACGAACTGGATCAACCGAACGAGCTGTGCATAGTAGCGGCATCGCAAGGAGGTGACCTGTTCGCGGCTGCCGACAAACTGGGCGTCCTCAGGGTCATCGATTTTACCACCAAGGAGTGCCTGATGGACACCAAGGCTCACTCATCCGACTGCCAGGTCGTGGCAATCTACGAGGGCGAGACCAAGGTTCTGATGGCTTCGTGTGGACGGGACCGCACAGCGCAGCTCTTCCAACGAACCTCGGCCGGCGTTTTCGAGCACTTCCAGACATTGGAGTTTGCAGCCAAGGTCGTCAATGTTCTGATACCCTCGGGCGACAAGGTCATCACGTGTTCTCTCGACCGGACGCTCCAGATCCACGATCTCGTTTCAAAGGAGGATGACCCAGACGCTATCGCGGCGATCCCCTCGCGCGTTATCTCGTTGAAGTCGTCGCCGGCATCTATGGTTATGGCGGCTGATGAAAAGTCGATATACGTGTCCCTCCTAGATCGGTCGGTCTGCCAGTACGAGATCGCCACCGGCCGCTTGATGACCTTCTTCAAGTGTATGGACGAGGGAGGCGTCGAGTCGGTCGTCCTGGACTCGCTCATCTACGGGCCATCGATCAATGAAAGCGAACCTTCGATCCTGCTCGGCATGTCCAACAGAGACAAGTCGGTTCGCATGTACGACTCGGCCTCGGGCTCCTTCCTGGATCGCGAATGGGGCCACACCGAGGCCATCAACGGCGTGACCCTGATCAACGACGAGGAGGGACAGTGCCGTAAGGTCGTGAGCGTGGGCTCGGACGGGACCATTCTGATTTGGGCGCTCGATTTGAGCGACCCCGTCGTGGGCTCCGAGGCCAGAGATCCATCCCCAGCCAAGGACATGACGCTCACGTCGACGCGGCCCCCGCTCCGACGAGTCCTTTCCAAGGCGGAGCTCGCCGAGTTCCAGCGGCCTACATCATCATCGACCGGGCGCAAATCGCCGCCCCGGTCGATAGGCCGACGGACACCGAGATACAACGTGCTGGCCGGGACGCTCAAGACGCCACTGTCAACGGCACAGCCGTCGTCCCCAGCCAGCACCGCCGTAGAAGACACCCCTACGCGAAGGGTGTCGCCTGCTCCTAGTCCCACCGAAAGCCCGCCACCAGCCAGTCCCAAGGACAGCCCGAAGACGCGGGTCAGGAGGCCGTCTCTCCCGTCCCTGGGCGCGACGCCCCCGGTCGCGGCGTCGGGCGGGATCCGCAAGAAGGGAAGCTCCAGCAACCTCCGGAGCTCGGCGGTCAGCAGCGGGCCGTACGGGTTCGGGTCGCTCAACATGGCGACGGAGCAGGCGAGCCGGACGCTGCGGGCGTACCGCAAGAAGCTGTCGTCGACGGATCCGATCCGCCAGGAGGCGCTCGCCGACCTGGATCAGGAGCTCCGGCTGACGGCCGCGGCGCTGGGCGACCGGGCGATCCGCTCGAAGGCCATGAGCGAGGGCCTGCTCAACGGGCTGCTGGACCAGTACTCGGAGCGGCTGGTGTCGATGCTGGACGAGAAGCTCCGGCTCCGCGGCATCGTCGGCAGCCCCGCGGCGTCGGACGGGGCGACCGCNGGACAAGACGGAGCGTCCGCCGAGCGGCTCCTCGGATTCTGCGGCGAGCATCGCCGAGTCTGAGACCACGGCCGTCGAGAGCGCGGCCGACGCAAACGCAGCCGTTTCCACTTAGCGGGTGAAGCACCACCAGGCTGGTGTTCACCCACACATTATGCTTTCCTGCCACCTTTCTCACTCGAATTTCGCCCGCTGTATTACTACGACCACCACCACTACTACTGCTACTATACTTGATACCCATTTCCCCTACTACAAAATCATACAAATCGTCGATGGCGACGACGACGACGACTACGACGACGCCGGCCACGCATCGGTGCACCACCCCGCCAGGTGTTCAAAGCTAGCCGGTGTGATGGAAAGCCTGCTCGTTTTGCTCCGTTTCTTTGTCAGTGGTTATTACTTTTATCACGCTGGGCGTTCGGGGCCGTTTTGGGCCGAGGGTTTTTGGAGAGTTTTATACGCTCTCGGTCAGCGCGAGCTGAGATGAGCGCAGACTGGGCAGCAACCAGGGCACAGTAACCCAGCTCTGGTATGAGTATTTTCCTGAAGAAGAATTCTCCGAGCCATATACTACTACACTATCGGATAGATGGCCGGACGGGATCGCAGCGGCCTTGAGGTAGCACACCGCGCGGAGTGTTGCTCTTGGCTTTTTTTTTTCTTGTCTTCTTTCTTTTGTACTGGGAGCGCATTTTTTTCGTCTCGCCTCTTCTTTGTCCTGGCTTCTCCTTCTTTTGGCCTCTTGGGAGTGGGGAAATTCTGGCGTTTTGGGGGTTTGGGCCTTGACAGATGTCGGTCCAATCCCGGTTGGTTTTTCTTTTGTCGATGTTTTTGTGGTGTTTCTTTCCTTGGCGCAACATACTGTATGGTTATCGAAACGGTGGCAGCTTGGAAAAATTATTCCTTTGTCTCTATTCTTTTTGAGGTTACCGGCGGATCGTGATCATTGAGCGAGCGAGCGTGATTCTCATCCCACAGCCGCAAATCGCTTGAAGGCTCTGACTCAAAGTGACCGAGATGTTGGATAGCTTGTGCACCAGCGAGGAGCTTTTGACAGTAGCACTCGGAGCAGCGTGTTTGGTGTGTCCAATTAATAGAACAGCTGATTACGCGCATCTGTTTAAATCAGCCAGCCTTGTTTATCATTCGGTGTTAGATCGAGGCACGTTTTTGATGAAATTTGGAAGTCGTCGTCGGGTGGGCCGACAGGGTTTACCCTGCAACACGGCTCGTAGCGGGACGCGGGGAACGGGCAGCATGACAGACGGGGGTGGTATCAGATAAGGCGGGAGAGCACTGAGAGCTAAACAACGTTTCCGTGCCCCTCCATAGAGCAAAAGTCTGAGCTGTTGTTGGATTGGCTGTGCCGACATCGCAGCTTCCCGTCGCAATTTTTTTTTTCTTTTCCACCTCTTTTTGCGTCTATCACACTCACAACGAGCAACCAAACCCCAACCATTGACGAGCAAGCATCGAGCTTCCTCCATTTCCGCATTGATAGATCGCCCGCTCTACTGCTCAACTAGCCACAATGTCCAAAGGCCGCGTCTGTCTGTGAGTATACCTGCCGCTGGCTGGCTTTGAGGCGCTGCCATGATCGCGGGGCAGAAACAGGTGGACTGACTCGAAGTTGGTCAACAACAGCGCCTACTCTGGAGGTACGAAATGCTTCACTCGAGATGCCGCCGTGTCACCTTGGGGAGATCTCCGTCCTGAATATGACTAACACATTCGCTCAATTCGTCCTCCAAAAGGCCTCGACACCTCGGTAAGTATACCTAGACGCCCAAAACCAGCTTGCCTGGATCCGCACCCAAGACGCAATGGATGACACCACTGACCTCTCCCAAACCTGCGCCCTTAGACAATCCTGGTCTGGCTGATCGAGCAGGGCTACACCGTCGTCTGTTTCCTGGCCAACGTCGGGCAGGAGGAGAACTGGGACGAGGTGCGGGCCAAGGCCAAGAAGCTCGGGGCCGAGGAGATGGTGATCCTGGACCTGCAGAAGGAGTTCGTCGAGCAGCTCGTGTTCCGGGCGATCCAGTGCAACGCCATCTACGAGGACCGCTACCTGCTGGGCACGTCGCTGGCGCGGCCCGTCATCGCGCGCGCGCAGGTGCGGGTGGCCGAGGAGCACAACTGCCAGTTCCTCAGCCACGGCTGCACCGGCAAGGGCAACGACCAGGTCCGGTTCGAGCTCGCCTTCAAGGCCTGCAACCCGGCCATCCAGGTGATCGCACCCTGGCGGCTTCCCGAGTTCATCGAGAAGTTCCAGGGCCGCCAGGACCTGCTCAAGTACGCGGCCGAGAAGAACATACCCGTCTCGTCCTCGCCCAAGGCGCCCTGGTCCATGGACGACAACCTCGTGCACTGCAGCTACGAGGCCGGCGTGCTCGAGGACCCGGACCACACGCCGCCCAAGGAGCTGTGGACCCGCACCGTCGACCCGGTCGACGCGCCCGCCTCGCCGCAGGAGTTCACCGTCGAGTTCGAGAAGGGCGTCCCGACCAAGGTCGTGGTGGGCGGCGCCGAGACGACGGGGTCGGTCGAGGTGTTCAAGCTGCTCAACAAGCTGGGCCACGACCACGGCGTCGGCCGCATCGACATCGTCGAGAACCGCTTCATCGGCCTCAAGTCGCGCGGCTGCTACGACACCCCGGGGCTCACCATCGCCCGCCTGGCCCACCTGGACCTCGAGGGCCTGGTCATGGACTCGAGGGTGCGCGAGCTGCGCGACCAGTTCGTGACGCTGTCGTGGTCGCGCCAGCTCTACAACGGCATGTACTTCTCGCCCGAGCGCGAGTTCGTCGAGAACTCCATCCTCTTCTCGCAGCAGAACGTCACGGGCCAGGTCCGCATGGCCGTGTACAAGGGCAACGCCTACGTGCTCGGCCGCAAGAGCGACGCCTCCAACCTGTACTCGGAGGAGGACGCGTCCATGGACTCGCTCGAGGGCTTCTCGCCCATGGACACCACGGGCTTCATCGAGATCAACGCGATTCGTCTCAAGAAGTACGGTCTGCAGAAGATCAAGGACGGCCAGCCGCTGACCAAGTCTTGAGTGTGCTGCTTTTTTGGTAGGTGTCTGTTTTCTTAGGGTTTGGCGGCGTGGGTATTTTTGGGAGATGATGGTGCGGGAAGGCGTCCTGTCGATTATGGAAGGACGTCAACTCCCATCTCGTCTCGGGCAAAGAGGCCCAACTAAAATAGAGAAGAAAATTCGAAGCGTTTCATCTCATGGAATCAAATCAGTGACATGCGTGCAGTGGTTCGATGAGCTCGTCGTGTTTATACGTAGATGCACATCACATGTCTATCGCCCTTGAAACGAGGCATCATCGCCCTCGTCACCCGTCCGCTACTTTTCCCGCGCTGCTATAGTGATGCAATGATTTTTGTTCGTTTTCCCCCAGTGAACCGACTGTAAGGACAGGACACGATATCCAAGAAATAAAAAGAGACGCAAACAGGATCTGTGAATATGGAAAGGCTATCAAGCAAGTAGGAAAACACCAAAAAAAAGTATACTAGATAGGAAAGAGAAGGATAAAAACCATCATCTCATACAGCCAGCCCGGACTCGGCCTCGTCACGCTCAAGCCTCTCCAGCCCGCTGCACACGGCACCATAGACGCGCAGCGGCACAGCCACCTCGAAGCTCTCGCACGACAGCGTCTCGGCCGCCACGAGAACGAGCCCGCCGCGGTCGTCGCGCGACACCTCCTCGAGCAGCGGGTGGCCCTGCTCGCCGCCGCTGCCGCCGTAGTAGCTGTAGCTGTTGTTGTTGTTGCCGCTCGGTGTGGCGAGTGGTGCCCGCTCCGTGCGTCTGCTGCCTGTGTCGCTATAGTCGTCGTCGTCGTCGTCGTCGTCCCGCTCGTCATCATCGTCGCCGCCGCCGCCACCACTACCATTGTTGGCATGGGGAGACGGCAAAGGCGGCGGTAGGTGATTCGCCGTAGCGACGGAGCTGGGCACGACAAACTCGAGCCGTATCTTCCACTCGAGACTGATGCCGCTCGTCACGAACTCGGGCGTGGCCGAGACGGGGATGGTGGGGCTGAAGACGATGCGGCGCGCGTACATGGCCGCCTCGGACGACGTGGCGTACACCTTGCGGGTGACGCGGTGCACGCTGGCCTCGGACCGGAGCGCCAGCGACGGGTCGACGCGCTCGGCCGTCTCGAGCGCCGCGTGCAGCGCGTAGCACGGCACCTGCGCCTGCGAGAAGTCCACCGTCATGGTCACGGCCTCGCCCAGCCGCCACGCCGGCCTCGCCAGCGTCACCACGCCCACCCGCCGCCCGTTGCGCGCAATCTCGAACCGGTTCGCGCTCTGCTGGCCCGCCGGCGTCAGGTTGCTGCGCAGGATCGCCAGGTCGATGGCCTCCTTGGCTGGCGTGTCGGCGGCCGGGCTGTTGGGCGCGATCTCGTCGAACAGCGACGACGCCGCCGAGAGCCGCCGCGTGGCCGTGGCGGTCGGCGAGAGTTGGCGGTTCAAGTGGTCGACCGTGGGCGAGAGGAGGCTCTGGTGCGGGCCCTGGTTTGGCCGATGCACCAGCTCGTCCACATAGGCCAGAAACCCGGCCATGGTCGATGACGAAGGAGGCGCTGCCGGCTTCTTCTTGGCCAGCTCCGCCGCGGCGCTCTCCTCGAGCGTGCGCACATGCGCAAGGTCCTTGAGCAGGACGTAGGGCGCCATCAGGTCGTGGCCCAGAATCTCGCCGTGGCTGTTGACGCTCCCCAGGACGCGGAACGGCACGTCGACCGACTTGAGCTGTTGCTCCTTTGCGCCGCCCGGCCGCTGCGTGCCGACGACGAGGCTGTACGATATCTTCATGGCCTTTCCCTTGTGCGTTGGTGGCAGGCCTTTGGGCAGGCGGAACGAGTACTCGAAGGTCCGGCTCTCGCCGGGGCCCAGGCGCAGGTCGACAAACAGGATGGACTGCGGGGTGGAGAGGAGCGGGACGGCCTTTGCGCCAGCGACGCCGCGCATCTCCTTGATGGTGCTGAGCTCGCCGCCGCCCAGGAGCTCGCCGATCGAGCTGGTGATGCTGCCCCAGCCGAAGGACCGCAGCAGCCCGTTCTCGCGCCGGTTGCCCGGCGCCTGCGACTCGACGCCGATAACCCCGCCACCCTGGCCGCCGACGGCCTTGCGCTTCACCTGCTCAAACGGCGCGAGGTCGATGAGCGACCCGTCCAGCGTGAACGAGCCCTGGATCTGCGCGTACCCCATCATGAGGGCCTCTGGTGCCTTCGCCCTGAGGTGGTGGTGCACCGAGAGGTTGGAGCGCTGCCGCAGGTGCAGCGGTCTGCTGCTGTTGTGGCCGCCGCCAACGCCGGCTGTCCTGTGAGGCAGCGTCGTGACATACTCGGACGCGAGCGTCTCGGTCGAGTTGTTACTGACCGAGTAGAACCCGCCGTCGGTACTGCTGCGCGGTGTCCCCGAGATGCTCGAAGTGGAGAGCACCCGCGCGGCCGCTGCTGCCGCCCCTGCGAGCGCGTCACTCTCGTTGATGGTTGGTATTGGCAGGTCCTGGCTGTTGAAGTTGCGGCTACTGGTGCGTGGGGAGTGGCCGCCCAGAGCCCCCGGCATCGGCGTTGCGTCTTCGTCTACAGGGGCCGTGAAGTCGTCTTCTGAAGTCTGTTGTAGCCGGGGTGTCTGTGTCGCGGGGAACTTGAATCCTGCGAGGGCGTCGGGAGTTGGTCGTGGCGAGGGCAACGCGCTGCCGAGGCCGATGCCTAGGCCCGGCGTGTTTGGAGTTGTCGAGGGGCCTGAGGAGTTGGAGGGCGGATACGAGGCGTTTAAGAGAGGTGATGGCTGTGGATGGAAGGGCGGTCGCTGGGGATGTGAGGCTGCCCAAGAACAAAAAACGCATGTCAGTCGGGCGTTGGGCCGGCCACGTTAAGATACAGTCTAAAACTGCGCATACCTGAGCGAGGCCCGTTGATGGCGGGGCCGCGCGAGTTGATCTGCAGACTCGACGACCGCGCGTGGCCCCTGAGCGGGCGCGGCGATTTCGCGGACCCAGACGAGCCGCCACCCTGGTCGTGTCTCTGGCCCGGCGAGGATGGGGTCGGCGACCCGAGCGAGACGATGGATATGGACCTACGGTGGCCGCTGCTACCACCACCACCACCGCCGCCGCCGCCGCCATTGCTCTGCTGCTGCTGCTGCTGCTGGTCCGCCTCTGCCGTCCCGCCGCCGCCTGCGGCATCACTGCTGGGCGGCCACGTCACCGAGCCGGATCGGCTACGCGCCAGCGGCGGCCCGCTGATGGACTGGCTGCTCCTGTGGCCGCCGCGAGTCACCGCCAGGGGCGGGGCGAGGCCTGTTGACGCCGCCTTCGGCTGGTGCTGGTGGTGTTGCTGCTGCTGCTGCTGCTGCTGCTGCTGCTGGGCTTGTCTGGCCTGCGCGGCGACGAGTAGCGGGGAGGGATGGCTCTTGCGACGATCGCTACCGCTGCTGTTGCTGCCGCCGTGGTGCTTGGAGGAGGACGACGAGTGAAAGCCGGCCGAGCTCGGGGCGGCGGCGATGTTGCGGAAGGTGATGGTGCACTTCACCTCCTCGCCGGCGAAGACGGTCTGGTCGTGCCAGCGGACGAAGACGCGGATGGTGCTGCTGCTGCTGCCGCCGCTGCTGGTGGCCGGCGCTTCTGGCGGGGGCGCCATTGTGCGTCGTCGTGGTTTGTGGTCTTTTTTTCTTGGGGCTGAGCTCCCTTTCGACAGAAACAGGGAGCTTTGGGGGCTGCGTAACCCTCAGGTGGTCGCCAATGCGGTTCTGTATTGCATTGTCGTCGCTGGTCGTTGACAGATCAGCAGGCCTTGGATTGGAGTTGGAGCGCGTGTCCCGAAATGGGGGTCGCTTTGCAGGGGAGCTGCCGCTGTGGCGAGCCTTGTGGTTGAGGGTGGTAGAAGCGATTCGCGCCTTTTCGATGGGCCAGCAATAGGTGCACGATGCTGGAGGCAGCTCTTTCCAATCGCTCAATGATCAACCTCTGCTGTCGGGCTGCCAAGCCAAGGTACCGTGCCGCAGCACCACGCCGCTGGAACATGCGGGGCGGTGGGGGCGGCCAGCCGCTTGCTTCGCTTAACGTTGGCGCTGAGCTTTTTTCGCACGGCCTGAGGCACAAAGAGCGACTTCACGACGATCAACTCCATACCATTGGAAGCGCGGAAGTGCCGTCTAAAACATCGTCTAAGCAGTAGAACAGAATTCAGATCCGTATACTATCCCGCATTCTATCATGTATCCTATCACATAACCCATCCCTTCCCCAGCCCATCCTCATCCTCACTCCCCAACAATCTCCCCAACTCCCTCCCACGTTCCCCCGGCCTCCTCCCACAGCCGGACCGCCACCCCCGCCGCCCGCGTCTTGGCCTCCTCACGGCTGACCCCATCCGACACCGACGCGATAAGCCTCTTCCCGACCGTGATCGTGCACTCAAACAGCTCCTCCTCCTCCAGCCCGTCGTTTTCTTCCTCCTCCCAGTCCGTCATCGCCGACGCCGCCGACGCCGCCGACGACGACGACGACATCGCCGATGAGGACCGCCGGTGCTGCTGCTGCTGCCGCCGCTTCCGCGTCACCAACTTCTTGACGGTATAGGTGACCTTGTCGCTGACCGCAAGCCGGCCGAGCTCCTCCTTGGGGTGCAGGATCTTGACGCCGTCGGCGATGCAGCGCCGGAGGTACGGTAGGATCCCTGCCCGCTCGACCACGCCGGAGCAGACCTCGAGCGAGCCCGAGTCGACCCAGATGGCTCCGATGATGGCCTCGAACACGTCCGAGTAGACCTTTTGCGCCCGCAGCCGCGCCAGCAGGTCCCAGGGGTACCGCTCGTCTTCCTCCATGGCCCGCCGGATCTCGCCCGACAGCGCCGCGTGCCGCCGCGCCGTCTGGTGCAGCACGGGGGTCAGCTCGCCCGACGCGTGCCGCATGAAGGCCCAGAGCGGCATGCCCGGCTGCGGATCCGACTCCACCACGATAGGGCCGCCCTCCTCCTTTCCTTCCTCCTGCCCCATCGCGTATTCACCGTAGCCGCCCTGGCTCCCGTAAGCCTTCATCTTGCCGCCCGTGACTTTATACTGCGGCTCCGCCGGCGCCCGCCAATCCATGGTGAGGAAGGCCAAAAAGTCACCGTTGACCATGGCGGTGCGCAGCAGGTGCATGTCCCAGTGCGCCAGCGGTGGCCTGCCGTCGTCGCCGCCGCCGATGGCGAAGAGCTTCTCCACCACGATGTTGTCCAGGATGCTATCTCCCAGGAACTCGAGCCGCTCGAGACAGCCCGTCTCGACGCCGGGCACGTTGTACGACGAGTGCGTCAGGGCCTCGACCAGCAGCGCCTTGTTGCGGAACGTGTAGCCCAGGAGCCCCTCGACCGGCTCCAGGGTCGCCGGCAGCTCCGTGACGCACGTCGGCGCCGCCTGGTACAGGATCTCGCGGCCCAGCGCGAGGCTGCGCCAGTCCTCGTCCGGGAGGAGCATCGAGATGCACGCCAGCGCCTTGTCCATGCCGCCCTCGACGTGCGCCGCCCCGATCAGCGCCTCCACCACGTCGGCCAGCGTCTTGGTTGATATCTCCCGCTCCGCCGCCGGCTCCTGGAGCATCCTCTTCCAGCCCCGGAGCGTGTGCTGCTTCGTCATGACGAACCGGTCTAGCCCAAAGGCGACCGCCGCCCGGCACAGCCTCGAGTTGGACACGATCCTGTCCTTGACGAGACTGAGGTATCCTTCGGGAAAGTGCAGGTTGTTGGCCGCACACGTGATGGATGCGCACATCTTGAGGATCGAGTCGCCCAAGAACTCTATACGCTCGTAGTTGGTCACGTTCTGCGAACCGGGCGTGCTGAGCGCCGTCACCACGAGCGCCATGTCCCTGAACCCAAGCATCCCCAAGCGGGTCGATCTCAGCAGCTCTTCGGCCACCATGTAGACCTCCATGACGTAGGTAATCGAGGGGATCAGCATGCCGAACTTCCCCATCGTCATCGTCAGGCTGTCGTCGTCCACTATGCAGTCGACAGCGGGCACAATTCTGGGATAGGGCCTCCTGCTGGCGTCCTGGGGCTCCTTGGACCCTTGCGGCAGCTCTTGTTGGGCATGTCCGCCGCCACCGAGGTCGGTGGCCGGCTTCAGCAGGCCGCAAAACCTGGGCCATTTCCGCACCACCAGATACGGGGTGTCTTGCGGAGTCTCTTCCAGTCCCTTCGAATGTACTTGGACCAGGTCCAGGGACGGCTTCGACGGCAGCCAAGCCTCGTAAACGTACACCGATGACTTCTTCACATATCGTACCATACGGGGACCCCCGGCGGCATGCTTTTCAGGCAAAAACGGCATGCTCCCGACCTGGGACGGCTGCAGTGCAGCACCGGGCCAGATGAATCGCAGGGCCTGACACTGATCGTACACTGGGAAGCGGTGTCCGAACGACATGCCAAGCAGCGTTTTGGTGTGGCTCAGCGCAAGCGCAGCGAGGGCGCCTTCGTCGTGTACGGCGCCGGCCTCGGGCATGACGAGGTCCGTATCCAGGCTGACAGTCCAGGGCAGCTGGGACTTCTGCGTCCAGTAGAGCTCGATGAGCGGCAGGTTGGGGAACTGGAACGGCAGCAGCGCGTCGACCTCGCACATGACGGACCCTTGCTCATCGCTGAGCCGCAGGCGGCGCCGGTGCACCTCGCGCACCGCCTCCTCGTCCCACGCCGCGACGATGTCGGCCCAGGGGCTGTACTGCTCCCGCGCCATCATCATGCCAGGCCTGCCTTCGACATCGCGATCAGCGGCAAAGGCTTCCTCCTTGATGGGCAGCAGGTTCTCGTTCAGCAGCCCGGCCTCGTACAGCATCTTGTACGCCTGGAGCGCCGCGTCTTGGGACGCGTTCTTCTGCGACTTCCACCGCCGGCTGCTCTTGGCCTGCCGCAGATTCGGCGGCAGCGACACCGGCAGGAGCGCGGTGGCGTACACATCACCGCCTGGGACTTCAGTGATTAGGTACTCGGGCGACGGGTCCACGAACTTTCTCGACCCGATGACGCGGCAGAAGTGGTCTAGATGCCGCTTTGCTTCGCCGACCGTGATCTCCGCCGCCGTGTTTCTCGCTCGCAGAGGTGCCAGCAGGCCGTCCATGTCGGTAGCTTCCGCCTCTTCTTCCTCTAGCTGTTTGAGATGGTCCAACTCTCGCATCTCGTCCTCGTAGCGGCGCTTCATCTCGGATTCGAGCACCTCCCAGGCGAGCGCGACCGACTGCTCTGCCCCCTCTAGGAGGAGATGGAGCTGCGACGAACGCATGCGCGCCCGGCCCCGTCTCTGTATGAACGACTTGAGGTTGGCCGGCCTGTCAAAACACACGACAAGGTTGCAGGCCGGGACGTCGATGCCCTCCTCCAGCACGCTCGTCGCCACGAGGAGGTTGATCCTGCCCCTGCGGAACCGGTCCAGGGCCGAGGCGCCCTCCTCATCCGCCATCGGGGACAGGTCGTAAAAGTCCCGCTTCCGCCTGCTCTTGCCCGACGTGCCGACCATACAGCCGATCTTGTAGCGCTCGTTGATGATGGCGAACTCGGACAGCATCCTGGAGAGCACAGCCGCCGTCGCCCTCTCCCTAACGAAGACGATGCCGACTGGATTTCCTTGGTAGTCGATGAGTACCCGTAGCAGAGCCTGCAGCTTCGGCGCGCTGGTTTCGAATGCCGGATACGGTGGGTGTGGCGGCCTGGCCTTGACTCCCAAGAGTATCCTGGCCAGATACCTCTGCTCAGCGTCCTGCCACCCGAGCAGGTAGGGACCTCCCGTGCGCGCCCTGACGGCCCTCTTAATGGCCTGGCACATGTACTTGTCCACCGCCCACGGTCCCATCTCACCCAGCAGCGTTTTGCATCTGCCGAAAAACGCCTTCATCTGGCTGCGGATGAACGTTTCGTGGCTGCCAAGGACTTTCTCGAGCCTCCTCCGGCTTCTCTCCGTGCCTTGAGCAAATAGATAGATGACATACGGGTCCTCGGCGATCTTGAGCCGGTCGATCGCCTCTTTCAGTCTTCTCATGTTCGCTGTAGCGAAGGCCAGAGAGTCGGGGGATTTCGAGTAGAGTTCGATCATCATCAGGGGCCGGTTGACGTTGACGAGAAGCTCGTCGCGGTGCATCGTGGGGCCCCGGCAGACGGCATCCAGCGATGCTTCTAATGCGTCCATCGAGGCTATCTCGGATCTCACAACCGGGCTGGCCGTCAGCCCCAAGATGTGGGGTACGGGCAGCCCGGCGGCCTTGCGGGGATGATAGAATCCCATCATTATTCTCCGGCCTGCGTTTTTGCCCACGCAATTGTGTGCTACAGAATGGCAGCTTTTGTGTAAGTTGATATGCAGGAACTGATACTGGATTCCATGGGGGCCGCTGACCTTCATCGAAGACAAGAAGAGATATGGAATCGAGCGCGACGAAGGAGTGGATGAGGGCGTCAAGCAATATCTGGTAAGGGCAAACAACAACCCGAGTCCCCGAAAGGACAGCATCCCATATGCTCTGATTCGACCAGGAGTCGACATTATCGTCTCCTGAGAGAATCTTGATGCCAACAGATGGGAGCTGCGAGTGAAGGACTTCGAATTGCTGCATACAGAGCGTGACGGTTGGGGTAAGGAACCAGATGCGCTGAGAGGGTTGCAGAGTGGCATGTTAGCATTCCAGTGGATGCGGCCGCATTTGGAGCATAAGCAGGGTAGATCTACCTTGTTGGCACCGGTCCGCTCGAGCTCTGATTGTATCCGGAGGATAGCGCTGCCAGGGGTCTTTGTCAATAATGGCGTATATATAGATCATGCTATGGGGCACTTGCATCTGAGTCTTGCCGCTACCGGTGCCCATCTGTGTGATTCCAACGTTAGGAAATGGTGTGTAATCAGAGAGATATATGCCTGAGGGTGCCTTACAGAAACAATAATGTTCCGCTCCATGCTCGCCTGGAACAACTCCAGCTGATACACTCTCGGCGACATGATCGTATCCGGTGCAGGGGCGCCAGGCTCAGCGCTGTCGCTCAGAGTGGCACCGCCGCCCGCCGATGATGAGGAGTCGCCATGGCCTTCCACGATGTTATTATAGCCTGGCTGATGCTCCTGGCTGCCACTGGGGTGGCCGGCGACAAGGACGGTCGTCTCGTCCGCATCACCCTCCGAATCGGAGGACGACGTGCGGCCATCTTGCTGGTGCGCCATTTCTTCCAACGGAGGCATCGTCTTCGCCCCTCTGACGTAGGATCCCGAAGCGCGGGTGAGGGTTGCGGTGGCCCGCCTGGCCACTCCGGGCTGACGTACGCGAGGCAGCAGAGGGCGTCGTCAGGGGACGGGTGGGACTCGGCCGCGGACGCGTCTGCCCCGTCGACGCGGACTTGGGGGTTGCGCAGTGTTTCCCCGCAGTGGGATATGCCCCTGATGTGGAAGCACTCGATAGGAGCTAGGAATGTGCTGGCAGGTGGGCAGCAATGGAGTGAGTTCCGCAACAAGGGAGAAAGAGAGTGGTGGAAGCCAGAGAGCGAAGCTGATGG
The DNA here is from genome assembly GCA_003049425.1 of Magnaporthiopsis incrustans. Taxonomy (NCBI): domain Eukaryota; kingdom Fungi; phylum Ascomycota; class Sordariomycetes; order Magnaporthales; family Magnaporthaceae; genus Magnaporthiopsis; species Magnaporthiopsis incrustans. The sequence continues at coordinate 86,256 of PYSR01000079.1, forward strand.
CTATCGAATCCGCCGTTGGGAGAAAGAGGTTAGCAAGCAGGGATTTGGCCGTGCAAAAAAGGTAACTCTCTGTCTAGGTAGGCCGTGAGGAGCAAAATGGGATGGGAGAAGTCGGACTTAAAAGCCCTAGAAAGTCCAAGGGCTAATCGGCATGCGCAAAGTGGCACCAGACATGGATACTCGTCGACGCCGGAGGCCCGCCAAGCCAAGGGCTTTGGCTTTGGAGAGGGCTCCCGAGGCCGAGCCTTTGGGTTTGAGAGCAGGGAGAAACGGAGCTGTGAGGCTCGAGGCGCATTCACTGCGCCTTGACAACCTCGTCACAAGTCGGTCATGTGTTTACCCCTGGAAGCTCCATGGCCGGCCAACGATGTGAATTCAGCCTTTTCAGATGCCCCAAGCAACGGGCCGCTTCTAGGCGGGTTGTTCGGTGGTCTCTTCTGGCGCGGCCAGGTTGAATTGTCCGGAAGTCTTGTGTTGGGTGGGGTGGAAATTGAAGATCCAGTCTCATCAGTGGGCACCTCGAGAGAGCTGAGGGGTGGTGGGGGTGGGCCTAGACCCGCCTGGACTCAGGTGACGCGCCTTTGGGAGAACACGCGGGTTTTTCCCTCTCTTCGGTGGATAAAAGTCCGCATTTTGATATATATCAAAATAGGAATAAAAATAAATAATAAAAAAGCACATGTAGCCTTCAACTTTAAGCCGTAATTTTTAACTGTATATACAGGTAGTACGTAAACGGTGAAGGCGAGGCAGAGGCGAGCAAATCCGACCATGCCGCTTTAAATATACAGATTGTTACCATGATTTTCCTTGTGAAAATGCAACCTTTTTTTTTTTTTTTTTTTTTTTTGATTTTTTTTTTTTTTTTTTTTTTTTTTTTTTTTTTTTTTTTTCACCGCTCGCTCGCCCGTTTCTCTTGTCCTCTTCTTCTCACTCTTCATCTTCATGATTGAGCGCTCAAANCCTGATACCGCCATCACAACAGCCCGCTCTTTTGTGGGCGACAACCAACCTAGATGGAACTACATGCTGCCGGCTTCAACGCCTGGAACCAACTGTGTTTCCAGGAGCCGCCGCCACCACCGAGCGGCGACGAGGAGCCCGACGACCTCCACGAATTCGCTTGCGTGTTGGCGGACGACGGCCACGTCCTCGGTGATGTAACCTCGTCACTGTCTTACACACTCGGTGAGTAAGAGTCACAGGACAATCCGATCCTGACCACATGACTACCTACCTACCTTGCCTACTTACACTTCTGCGCAGTCGAGACGAGCAGTGGGACAAAGGCCGCTGGCGAAGTGCCCGAGGAGGACGCGGCCCTGCGAAAACAACACGGCGGCTACGTCCAGGCGGCCAACGGGTCTGTAGCGGGTACGTTTGTTTTTCGAAAGAGTAAAACAATGGCAAAAAGAATTTCCACTCATTCGTATCTTGCCGTGCCTGAGTTTCTGTGAGCGCCTAGTCCTCGTCGATGCAAGAACGGTCTGCCAATATGGCTCGATAGCAGATGCCCTAGCGGCGGCAGCAGCAGCAGCATCAGCCGCGCCAACAGGAGGTATCACGCCTGTCAAAGCAAAAACACATCAGTTCCCCGAGGACGTGGTCCAGCTGGTCGCGTACGACGTCGGCTTTGCCGCCCTGTCAGCTACTGGTAGCGTGTGGACGTGGGGTGACGACAGGTATCCGGGCTGCCTGGCTCGGCCCGTTGCTGACAGTAAAAGGTAAGCATATTCCTAAAAGCGACCTCGTCCATGACAAAGATGGCACTTCATCACTACAGTGCTTTTCCTATTCGGCACGTTTTCTACATCACTTGCCGTTCCAGCATGTTATCTATACCTCTTTTGTGGCGGCGATGCGGGCGGGTGAGATCTGAGGTGTCATTTTGTGGTGGTGAACAAGTGTACCCATCAAAAAATTCCGATATTCCCGTTTACTGACGGCACATACACAGCGCCGAGACCGCTGGCCTCGTGGCAGACCTGGAGGAATTGCCGACTGGCAAGATAAAAAAGATCGCCGCAGGGGGCTACCTCCTCGCCGCGCTGACGACCGGCGGCGACCTTTACTGCTGGGGCGGACATCCCGGCAGAAGAGCCATCATCGAAGGAAGCGAAGACACGTTGTCCGGCCCGGTCCCGGTAGTGGTGGACGAGGACGCCGACGTGGCCGATGTCGCCGTTGGAGAGTCTCATCTGATAACCCTCACCGATCGAGGCGACGTGTTTGTGATAGGCGAGAATACCAATGGTCAGCTGGGTCTCGGGAAGAATGGTCCGGCTTCAGTCAGATCCTGGATGAGGGTAGAGCTGCCACAGTCCCTCGTGCAGTCGCAGGAGATCATTGGCGTCGCCGCTGGGTCCAGGTGCTCATTCATCAAGACGAAGAGCAAGTAAGCAGGCCGTGATACATGCAGGAGACGAGAGAAAGGAGCTGAAAAAAGACGTCATTCAAATCCCGTTGGCCCTGTTGTCCTCTATTTTAGGGTCTACTGTACAAGGGTCTGTGAGGGTTTGCCAATTGAGAAATTGTCATTGAACCAGCTGCATGACTACAGGTTGGTCAGGTAATCCTCAATCTCCTGCGGGCTGAGTTTCCTGAAGCGAGGACCTTGCGCTCCCTCGACGCCCTCGACGCCCAGGAGATGGTGGGCAGGGGGTCCAACAATGCCTATCATAGTTGAATGTCACCCGGTTAGTCACGGGATCGTTTTGCAGCAAGAAAAAAAAGCAGAGACACGGATTCATCTTACCAATCTCGATAGAGTCGCCGTTCATCTCCCCCTCAATGGTCTCCTTCAGGGTCAGGAGCGCAATATGGACGGCGTCCTCGAGCTCCAGGGTCTCGGTGTACCTCTTCTCCAGAAAGGTCTTCGCGTTGGTGGCGGCCTTGCCGATAGCCGTGGCCTTCCACGGGAAGTAACTGCCTGAGGGGTCGACCTGGTACAGCATGGGGCCGCCCTTGAGGATGCCGCCCGTCTTGCCCGAGACCTTCTTCTTCTCGCCCTCGGAGTCCTCGACCGTCTTGTCCTCCTCGTCGGGCAGGATGCCCTCGTCCCAGCCGGCGATCAGCAGGCTGACGCCGTAGGGGCGGACACCGCCGGACTGCGTGGCTTCCTGCACGACGCGGGCCACGTCCTGCACCAGTATCCTCGTCGGCGGGTACTCGTTGTAGATGCGCTTGTAGCCCGAGTGCGACACCTTGCGCGCCCGGTCGACCAGCACCCTGTAGTCCGGACCCATGCCCGCGTACACCATCCCTATGTTGGGCGTGATCAGGCTGATCTTGGAGAGCGATGACGGGTCTGCGAGAGGCGACGACGACTTCTTCTCGGTTGCGAGCACGATTCCGTTGGTCGCTGCGGGGTGCGGCGGAGAGCTACGTCAGTCTACTCATGGCCCGTCTCTTGCCTGGCGTGTATGGTGGGGGAAACAAAACTCACCCTTGATTCCGAGCGCTGTGACGCCCTGGTTGACGGCGTTCAAGGCATATTCTGGAGCAACCGGTCAGTCCCAACCTCCAGCTCTTATCGATGGTGGCGGCGGCGGCGGCGGGGAACCCGGCCAGCAGCATGTCCGTCCTCCCAAAGGCTGGGCATTCGAGAGAAGTGCGTACCGATCTGCACAAGCTTGCCGCTGTAGGAAACATGTCAGCCGTCTCCTCTGGGCATCCCTGGGTATTCCAACATGCGGCACGAGGCTGGCCCGCCCTGGACGGGGTCTCGCGGAGCTCACCTTGGCGAGAAGGTGGTCAGGGAGAACGAGTATCGGTCCGCCATGGCTACTGAGAGCTGCTGGGTGTCGACAGTGTCCGAGGCGACTCTATGAATCTAACTATGCGACTGCGGAACCGGGTGAGCTGCGCGGGGGTGGGCAGATGCTAGGTCCGGGTTGAGGTCGTCAATTCGTGGCGGGCAAAGCTGTCTTGCCCAGCTGCTGCACCCAACAACGCCCGCAGCTGCTGCTCTAGGCACCTTGCAGCGCGTCAGCTCTGAGTCGCCTGGAGAGCTCCAGTGCGCATGGACCACCACTTGCCTCAGCTAAAGCGGGTCACAGCTGCTGTCTCGTTACAACGAAAAAGCTGATACTTGATTGTTTTGTGTATTTTCTACGTTTCTGGCTTTCACTTTCCCTAATCCCGTATTCCGTCCTATTCCTTTATTCTTCCCTCCGCCCGTCCTGATATGCATCTTTCTTGGAGGTGGGGTTCCTCTGTCATGGACAAGGCTGTGTGGCGTCCAGTTATGTGGCTTGAGGCTTGTGGCTGAAGACAAATGATCCTACACAGTTTCCCAGCTGGCTCTCACGTGTGATACACTGTGCAGACGTCCCCAAACCAAGGGAAAAAAACAGCGCCTTTTTGTCACCTGGTTCCGTGCCAGCCGGACAGTCCAGCTCGAGGTTGCCCAATTTAGACACGCCATCGGAGCCTCGGTTGGATCTGCGCTCGCAAGGCGACGTGTTCAGCAGGATGTGACCGCGTGCGCGCGCTCTCTCTCTCAAGCTATTTGTTTCACACTCCCGTACCAGGTCTTTCAATGACTTGAGGTAGGGCTATTTCTATTCCATCTCCTCTCCGCCAAGCCCTCTTCTTCCTTTTTCGATTTGACAGCTCCCACCCACCGTCAAACATCTCACCCGCGATTGATGATACGTGGTACTTCTTACCACTGCTCAGAATCATCCTCAATCGTTTGCCGGCCGTGTTATTGACACTGACACACAGTTACACATCTCGGTGTGCAGCGCACGCAAACCCGCATCTCCCGTCTCCCACACTCCTGTCACGACCTGCCACCCAGCCCAGTACACAATCATGGACGAGCCGAGTCCGCCTTTCAGAACCGAGCCCTCGTGGACCTGGGGTGACGGCATACCCGGAGACTTCAGCACTAGTACTGGCGCCGAGCTGACACCCCAGTCGTCACCTACCGAGGGCCTGCGCCCCCGATCGCATCCGACCCCGCAGCCTAACCCCGATCCCAAACCCGAAGCCGGAGCCCAGGCGCAAACGCAGGCGCAAACGCAGGCGCAAACGCAGGCGCAAACGCAGGCGCAAACGCAGGCGCAACAAGGACAGCAAGGGCAGCAGAGGCAGCGGCATTACCGGCCACGTCAGTGTAGAATCTGCTTGGAATCGGTGCCACCGACCTTTGACGCGCCAGACGGTGGACTCTTTGGCTCGCGGCCCCGTGTCCGTTACGTATCCGAAGACCCAGAGCTCGGCCGGCTCATTAGCCCTTGCCGCTGCAAGGGCTCCCAGCGATATGTGCACGAGGGCTGCCTCCAGGCGTGGCGCCAGGCCGCACCGCTGTCGGACCGCAATTTCTGGCATTGCCCAACCTGCGGGTTCCAGTATCGCATGTCCCGCCTGCGCTGGGCATCGTGGCTTTCTAACAGGTTGACGCGCCTGGCCTTGACCCTCGTCGTGCTCTTCACGGTCGTCTTCTTACTCGGTTTCGTCGCGGATCCTATCATCAACCTCTACGTCGACCCTTGGGGCTGGCTCTTCGGGTTCTGGTCCGACGTCGCCGACGACTGGGACGACCTGAAAGTGGAGCTGGAGGACGAGGAATCGTTTGGTTGGTACTTGCACTTTGTCAAGGGTGTCCTCTCTCTTAGTCTGGTCGGAGCCGTCCAGGCATTCACGACCATGAATCCATTCACCTGGTGGCAGCTGCGCGTGGGCGGCATTGTCGGAGGTGGCGGAAACCAGCGGGGACGCCGCGGCGGTGGCCGCGACCGGATGGAGAACATCAACCTTGCGATTGTTCTTGTTGGACTCTTCACAGTCCTAGCCGTAAGTGTTTGAGCGCTGATTTGTTTTTCTATTCAACTTGCATGTTCGTGGTAGTTTGCTGACGCATAAACATAGGCAACGTGGAAATTAGTTAGTGCCTTGAGCTCGCGGGCTCTAGAGAAGGTCAGCGAGCAAGTCATGGACATACAAGGAGATGACGACGATGACGATGACGATGCCGACGATGCCGACGATGCCGGTGGTGAATGATATAAACCACGGTGCTGGCTCTTCTTATGTTGTGCCGGCACGGCATGCTCTGCAATCTTTGGAATATATACAACTAAGCGTTGCCCTCTGATGAGCCCACTCCCCATGCCTCTGCCGTCTAATTGACCCCGCAAGCACTGCACACTCTTAAGTTGCCTCGAGCCAGCTCTCCCATGGTGCGTCGACTAGTCTGTGTGCAGAGATGGATACCTCGCCGTCCCTTTGAGGCCTAGCGTCTTGCTTCGGTCTCGTTTTGGGCACGACGAGAGGTCAGCCTCGCTGTCAACGCCGCCGTTTCCTTTCTGGAAATGGCAGCGCGACTCTTTACATCACCCTTCAGAACTATTTTTTGTTCTTTTAGTGAAGGCGCGGTTTGGAGCGGGACGTTGACACAACCGCAACCCTTTAAGCTTGTTTGAGCGGGAAGCCATGACTTGATGCCGTGACGCCATAGATTGCGGGTTGGTGCTCTGCCACACCTTATTTTCTCGGGTGGCCTAGAAGCATGGCCCAAACCGGTCTCCAGCTTTTTGTGATTTGGATTGTTACCGGATCTAGCACTCGGGTGCATTGACTGGGCTGAGATGGCGCCGCATCGCAACTTCACACGTGGCTTTGTCACGAACGCTCGTTCACCGATGTGAGTGTGTTGGCTGCTCCGCGCCGTCCAATTGGGTCGGCGGGAACCGACCAGGTGGAGGTACATACCATGCAGGGGTTGTTAGATAGCGGGAATAGGGGGAGGGGCGCCCTGTGGACGGTTCGCCTCTCGAGGTTGCGCTGGATTTGATAATGGACAAGACCAGATTGGCCTTTGAAACGCTCCCTCTCTGGATGGCCTTTTCGTTATGAACATTATGGAAATTTGATCTGCTCCACTGGCCCTTTTGAGACGGCAAATTATCTTAGGCAATGCCTCTTTTTTGACAAGCCGGGCGCCCATTCCTTTTTGTCCTGTGCTTTTCCTTCGGCAGGGGAGGTACCTTGATAGGCCAGGTAGTTGCCGCACCCACGACGGCCGGACCCGTTTTCAACATCAAATTTCTGCCCGTCGCGACTGCTGCTTGTAACGAGGCGCAGGCACACGATTCGACGTCTCAACGACTTTCGCCCACGCTCGTTATCCTTCTTCTTCTTCTGTCCTTTATCCCTGCCAGCCTTCTTCACGACTCACCGGAGCGGTCGACTTTCCTAGCACCTACATTTCTATACCAATCTATATCGACACCGAGACGACAGGTTGCTGCAACAGCGCCATTGGGAATCATTGCGACAAAGAGGGAAACGAGATTTTGAGGCCACGAAACCACCCACAACCCCGAGTCCTACCAAAGCCACGACGACCAAAGGGGAAGCGCCCGATCCCTGCGTAACCTTACCGTCCTACCTCTTGGGCTTTGTTCCCCTGTCGATCGAACACCGGCGAAGCTTCGACAGGAGAGCTGGGCCTAGCCAGACAGGCGCCGACCATTGCCCTGCGGCCAAATCGATTGAAACGGCAGTCACCTACCCGGGCATTCATTGCGCGCGTCATTCCTTGTCCGACAACGCATCAGCACGACGAGAAAGACCTAGACGAGGGGGAGACGGACAGCAGGAAGAAGAAGAAACAAAGAGAAAAAAAGAAAATGCATCTACCATACCCGTCCAGAAAAGACTCCAATGCCGCGCGGTACGCGCCGGCGCGGCGGGGGCCCGGCTCCGGTGCATCGCAGTTCGTGCCGCCGATACTGCGGAGGGTGCGGCTGCGGGGCGGCGTCGTGCTCGTGGCGGTCTTGCTGGGCGTCCTGTACGTCGGGTCGCTGCTGCGCGGGAGGGCGGGCGGCGCGGGGAGGCGAGGAGGCGCCTACACCGAACACGTCCCGACGGGGAACCCGCCCGCCGTCATCGTGACGGTGCTCGAGGCCGAAGGCGGCAAGTTCAGCAAGGCGTACCTGCAGAACGTCAAGGACAACAGGATATTATACGCCAAGAAGCACGGTATGTTCTTTGCCTGCCCGTTTATATATCTTTCGTTCTCCGTCCACGCCGCCCTTCGGCTCGTCACCTCGATACTCGATAGGTACACCTTGATGAGGATGCAAAAAAAAGACTAATGGCCGCCGTATCCCCCGTAACAGGCTACGAGACCTTCTTCCCCACCGTTTCCGAATACGATCTCACCGGGTCGCCGGCGTCGTGGGCCAAGGTGGTGGCGATGCGGCACGCACTGTCCAAGTTCCCGGACGCGACCTTCGTCTGGTTCCTGGACCAGGACTCGCTCATCATGGCGGGCGACGTCGGCGTCGAGACGTCCATCATGGAGTCGGCGTCGCTCGACAAGGTCATGATCAAGGACCACCCGGTCGTGCCGCCCGACAGCATCATCAAGACGTTTGCCCACCTCAAGCCCCGCGACGTCGACCTGGTGCTCACGCAGGACAAGGACGGGCTGAGCGTCGGCAGCTTCGTGCTGCGCAACGGCGAGTGGGCCCGTTTCTTCCTCGAGACCTGGTTCGACCCTATATACCGGAGCTACAACTTTCAGAAGGCCGAGGCGCACGCTCTGGTGAGTTTTTTTTTTTCGTTCTCTTCTTCCTTGGGCTCCTCCCGCCCAGATCATATGGCTAACGTTGCATCCCCTCGACAGGAACACATCGTCCAGTGGCACCCCACGATCCTCTCGAAGCTGGCCGTCGTGCCGCAGCGGTACATCAACGCCTACAGCGACAGCAGCGACGCCGCGGCCGAGTATAGACCTGGCGACGTCGTGGTCCGGTTCAACACGTGCATGAAGACGAGCGCGGCGGCCTGCGAGGCCGAGGCGGACAAGTACAACAAGCAGTGGCGCAGCAGCTTCAACTCATGAGACGGATGGGGCGAAAACCAAGACCTAATGTAATGAACAAGGAAGATCCAAAGGCTGGCGGCGTGGGCGGCGGGGCTATTTTGATTGATCTTTTGGGTTGTTCTCACTACATTTCTTCGTCGGATTTTTGTTCTTTATTTTTCTCCTTTTTTTTCCCCTTTCTTTTCGTTTCTCTGTTTTCACATATTTGGGTATTTTATGGCCCTTTTCGGTAGGTAGATCCTCTACTCTTGTGGTACTCATGTCGCCAAGCGTCAAAATCATGGATATTTTTTTGTTTTTTCTTCCTGCTACATCTCTCCCACCTGGTCCTACTCCAATACACAAGCACCTTTTTATACATGAGGCGGCAGATGAAGGATGACATCTTATGAAACAGCCATGCTCTCCAAAGCAATGCAGTCAGACAGACGCCCCGGTAATTCCGCTCTCGGGTCCTGTACCCAGCTGTTGACGGCAGCTTGGATGGTGGGAAAGGCCTGCGTGCTTCTACGCCGAGGCCTCCTGTCTTTTGCTGCGGCCGTTTTGCTGCGGCCGGCCAAAGCCTCGATGATGTGCGCTTCTATGAGTCCATGGGCCACGGCCACGGCCACGGGTCATGCGAAGGATGCTGATCATGTTCCAGATGCCTAGGACTTAGGTATTCTACGCTGCTCACGGGTTCGAGTGTGAATCCTGCCGCGCGAGACGCTTGCACAAGTACCGCGCATCAAGCGGGCCGCGGCCACTACGCAGGCAGTCATTACGGAGCAATCGAAAAATAGGCAAGGGAGTGAGGGGCGGGTGGGCGTATCGAGCGAGGCTAAGATTTTGCGGGAGCGAAAGAATCATCCAGGAACTCTTAGTACTCGAACGACGCTGTTGCCGTATTCCCACTCTGTGGATGCTTCCATGCAAAATTGCGGCGTATTTTTGACCTCGGAGAATTTGAAGGCTGCCAAGTCTGGCCACGGCCAGGCCAGGGGTGTGGAATAGGTCCCCACCCGCAAAGTGACAGGCAACTGAGCCCCTGATGTGCTGTCGTTCAAGCGCCGCTTGATCAGCGATGGAGGGAGGTCGATGTCATGTAAGAAGGGAAATGCAAGGGATCACGATCATGGCGGCGCACGAGCTGGTTGTGGCCAAAAAAAAAAAAACGAAATCACTCGATGTATTGGCGTGAGAGTTAAAAACTATTCTATGGTATATCCTCCAGCGAAAGAAACGAATCAGAGACAAAGGTCCCGGGATCGACTTTGGCAGGACGTCTCCCGCTTCGGCTCGAATCCCCGTTTTGGCCGTGGTGAACGTGGACGTCTCCCGCCCAGGTCCAAGTAACGACTATTCTCCCATGGTATCCCTGAAAGCAAGAACAAAAAGCAGACGTAGAAACAGAAAGGCAGAAGTAGAAAAGCAGAAACAGAAAGGTAGAAGCAGAAGGACAGAAATAGGCAAGTGAAAGCGGGAAAATAAACAGGAAATAAACAGGAAAGCGGAAACAAGAACAAGAAGAGCAGAAGTCAAAAGTAGTAACCGTCTATCCCACACAGGCAAAACAAAACGCCATCCGTCTATCCAACAAAAGAGAATGTTGATACAAAGAGCACACGTGGGCACCGACGGCCCCCACGTATTCCAAGTACTCCGCCACTTGGCGGCGCACCGGGAACACGTCGGAAAGTCGTCGGGCCGTTGACGAGAGGATGGTTCCACGCGGAGCATTGGTGCTCTAGCTCCTTAACGTCGCCGCAGGTCCGTCACGCCCTTTCAAGATCACAAGGGGCGGCTGTGGTGGAGGCGGTCGGTCGGTCGGTCAGGCTGCGAATCCTAGCCTTAGAAATCGCAGAGGAGGCCAAAGATGTCGCGGTCGCGGCGGCGGCTGGGGTAGTCGCGGCGGATCTCCCAGTTGACCTCGCGGTCGTACTCGTGGCCGCCGAAGCGGTCGTGGCGCTCGCGCTCATAGTCTTGCCAGCGGCTGGACCAGCGCGTGCCGTTCTCGTTGATGCCGCGGTCGCGCGCCTCGCGGATGCGGGCGCGCTCGACGTCGCCGTCCCGGTCCCAGCAGCCGGGGCGGGCGTTGGTCCAGTAGCGCGTGACGGTGTTGGAGGTGCTGTGCCTGCGGAACCACTCGTCGTCGTCGTCGTCGTCGTCGGGGCAGATGGTCGTCATGCGGACGACCGCTCGGTCGTTGTCGTCACAGTAGTTCCTGGGGCTGCTGCGTCGGATGCGCAGGCGGCAGGGGCTCGGGGAGCGGCGGATGATGACGGGCTCGTCGTCGAAGTGGACCCGGCGCCTCAGGCGCACGATTTCCTCGTCGCGCTGGCGGGCCTCGCAGTTGCTGCACCTGGTGCCGAAGGCGATGTGGACTCTGATGCCGCAGCCGGAGCACACGCGAATTCTGAGCATTGTGGCGGTTGTTGGGCAACTGTAGCGTTGTTAGAGTGAGTGGAAGACCGGGTGGGGATCACCAGCGGGATAGCTCCTTACCCGTTGGGGCTGTTTGAGGATTGGTAAGTTGAGATGTGATATATGGATGTTGTAGGTTTGTTGGAGCTTGGTAGCAGCAAGGAGCTGAGGATATGCAGCGGACGATGTGCTTTGTTAGATCTGTGGATTGTTTGATAGACTGTGGTAGACTTGGAAGCGGTGGTGGTGAGGACAATGTCGAGATCTGGGAAGCGAGGTAAGGGTTTCTTTTATATTGTCGCCGGCTGGCTGTGCTCTTGCAGCGGTAGACGTTACACACATTCGGTGTCGGCGCAGCGCCAGCCACTCGGTCAACCTGGCCTTTGACTTGGAGACCGAACTCGAGGACACCAAAGGTTGGGCATGGGACTGGGAGGCAAGGCTGAGCGGTCACCAAACGACCATGCGACCCGGTTGGCCTCTTTGTTCTTCACCAACGAGTAGATCGCATGACAGCGGCAACAGCTTGCCCAGCCTCGAGCGGCCCATCATTGACTCATGGGGAGAGTCTTTTTGACATCATGGGATAGGTTTTCTCCCATATCCAGCCCAGAAGAGTACCATGTCGTCGTAGGAGGACGGGCCATTTGTCCGTTCATCAAGGTAGGTAGGTACCTTCAAGACCAGTAGAGCGCTTGGGTGGCTTAGCCGCTGGCTGAATGTCTATTGGTCCACGCAGACGATGTGTAAGCGACCAAGAGGCGACCCAAAGATCCAGGCCCAAACAGGAGACCGAAGGAGATTCTTAAACACACTCCCAGAAAGTCCAGTAGATTTTGCCGAGAAATTGGCGTTGCAAATATTCTCGATAATATCGGGGTAACCGGCGCAAGAAGGATGGAGAAAGGCAGGCAAATCCGAAATCATCAAAGCTGACACCCTGCAGCAGTAAGCATAGCCACTTATGCATGGCGGCAGTGGCGAGAAGCAGGCTGTAATGAATGATGCAGCCTGGCCTGTCCCGAACCGTGGTCGAGGTCCGCTCCTGATTGGAAAGGCTAGGCCTGCCCACCATTCCAAACGACGTTGTTGATGGCTACTATCGAGGCCCCAGCACAAGAGTGTCCACGCTACGCTGGAGGATCACCACACCGACACTTGAAGGAAGATAACCCAAGTCCAAAGGACACGAGACAAGAGAAACGGTTATGAGTTCACTCGATCTCAGACTGGAATGAGATATTACACATGGCGTTCCTGGCCAACGCGGTGGGTGGCGGTAACAAGACATGTGATAGGTTGGAGAACGCTGGTGGCTGCTGAAAAAAAAGGCCAACAATGGAAGGGCTGGAGGACGCCAGGAGAAGACGGTGTGAGAAACTGGCTGAGTCTAGTTGGCCAGGCTGTCGTCGCCCTGGCGGGAGGCTCCCTAGTGTGAAGCACGGCCCGGCCTTCTCATGAGCAGAGATTGTCGTCGGCGTGATGCTGCTTCTGATACCGGTGACCGAGAATCCTGCTCAGGAGGGATCCAATGGAAGGCGTCGCCATTTAGGACAGCCCGTTTGCGCCTTGCTTCCCAGCTCGACGTCGAGCGCCAACACTGACTGCCTGGCCTCTTCGCTCGCGGGAAAGGCACACCGAGCCAGGATCGATGCTGTCCAGGTGGCCTGGGTTGGGTGTGCGAATAGGGAAGCCTCCGAGATGACACTACGCCATGGTGGCGTCCGCCTGGCGGGCGCGTGCGCGTTTCAGGTCTTGTGTGGACATGTCGACGACGACGACTCGACACAGGGCGTTGGTGGGCACTTTGAGAGGAAGAGGCGGCCACGGCCATGTGCGACCTCAAGGTGGGCCCCAACGCCTTTTCATCGACGAGCTGCCTGTCACGTGCAGCGTGGAGCCTGCCACTCAAAAAGGTTCCAGTGCTCTGGGACTGTAAGCGCCGGACAGTGCTGGTCTGGCGGCCGCAAAACACACCCGGCGCGAATTATCTGCGGCGGCCTTGTGTTCTGACGTGGAGAGCCCTTCGGGGGGATCCCAGCAGCGTCGTCGTCGACTCCTACATGGCTCGGCAGACCGGCCGACGGAGATTTGCCGACTCTGCCGTTGCGTATTCGGGCGGCGAAGCAAGCCAACCGCAGCGACGCCGACGCATGCAGGCTATGGTATGCTAGCTCTGCATGTGTTTTTTCTTTTTGGCTATATTCTCCGTCCACTTAAGTGCCCGGTACGTAAGGGGTGCCCCCGCGCGGGTCTGGGATACGGCCATGACGATGTCATGGTTGGCAATGCGGAAGAACGATGGAAGTTTGCATACGAAGTAAACGTGCTATTTGCTGGGGCGGGACCCCATTCTAACCAGCCGATCGGGTCCGCGGTCCATCGTACAGCGTAAAGCCCCAGAAGCAAGAGACAGGGTGGGGAAGACTGCGCAACGACGTCTCGGGCGTATCGCGTACCGCGTAATCTGGCGCGGACAGCGGGCTTGAACAAAGCCGATGGCAACGCTGAGCCGAAAGGATAAAACAACCGAGTTGCTGTCGAGAAGCCTCAACGTCGCCGACTAGAAAAAGGTCATCATCGCACAGCCTGCCGCTGCTGAAGTTCTGGTCTTCATTCTCCATCAACTCATCTTCTTTGATCCGCCCCCTCTCCTCTTCGTGTCCCAGATTCAGCAGCCGATTCGGGCGGACGGAACAACAGCATCGTCCATCACGTCACACATCACCACCAGAGCGTGTTCAAGATGCCGGGCACTTCGCGCATACCGCAGAGCTTGAGGGACAGCCTCATCAATGTCAAGAGGAGGAGCCCCGGAAGCCCCATGGAGCTGCTCAATATCGACCTGTGAGTAGCCCGCAGAAGCGACCTCGGCTGTGGCGAAATAGAGAGACGGGGAGGAAGACAGGTGGACTGACAGCCGGCCTGCCGGTGCGCTCGCACTCACAGAATCCGCAACATAATATTCCTCCTCTTCTGCCTGCGGTGGACGCGCCGGGCGTTCTGGCAGCTCCGCGGCCGCGGCCCCATCGGCAGCCTCATCGAGCTCTACGCTGCGCTGCGCGTGGCGGCGTACGGCTGGTTCCTGCGCGCGCCGGGCGTGCGGTCCAAGGTGCAGGCGCAGGTCAACGAGGCCGTCGGCAAGCTTAGCACCAAGATGGTGCCGGCCATGGCGACGCGCCACCTGGCGCTGCCCAAGGAGGGCTGGACCGAGGACGCGGTCCGGGCCGAGCTCGAGAGCCTCGCAAACATGGACCACACGCGCTGGGAGGAGGGCTTCGTGTCGGGCGCCGTCTACCACGGCGAGGACTCGCTGCTGCGGCTGCAGACCGAGGCCTACGGCAAGTTCACCGTGGCCAACCCCATCCACCCGGACGTGTTCCCGGGCGTGCGCAAGATGGAGGCCGAGATCGTCGCCATGGTGCTGTCGCTCTTCAGCGCCCCCGTCGGCGCCGCCGGCTGCACCACGGCCGGAGGCACCGAGAGCATCCTGATGGCCGTCCTGAGCGCGCGCCAGAAGGCCTACCACGAGAGGGGTGTCACGGAGCCCGAGATGTGAGTTCCACGTTTCCCCCCACCTTCTGTTTCCCCTGTGCTGTCACGGTGGGCAAAATTCTGACCTCTCGCCGCCAAACGCTCGCAGGATCATGCCCGAGACCGCCCACACTGCCTTCCGCAAGGCGGCCGACTACTTCAAGATTAAGCTGCACCTCGTGGCCTGCCCGGCGCCCAACTACCAGGTCGACGTGCCCGGCATGGCGCGGCTCGTCAACCCCAACACCATCCTCCTCGTCGGCTCGGCCCCCAACTTCCCGCACGGCATCATAGACGACATCGCGGGCCTGTCGCGCCTGGCCCTGCGCCGCCGCATCCCGCTGCACGTCGACTGCTGCCTCGGCTCGTTCCTGGTGCCCTTCCTCGAGCGCGCCGGGTTCGAGACGCAGCCGTTCGACTTCCGGCTCAAGGGCGTCACGTCCATCAGCTGCGACACGCACAAGTACGGCTTCGCGCCCAAGGGCAACAGCACCGTCCTGTACCGCACCGCCGAGCTGCGCAAGTACCAGTACTTTGTCAGCCCGGACTGGTCCGGCGGCGTCTACGCGTCGCCCGGCGTCGCCGGCTCGCGCCCGGGCGCCCTGATCGCCGGGTGCTGGGCCAGCCTCATGTCGGTCGGCGAGTCGGGCTACCTCGAGAGCTGCGTCGAGATCGTGGGCGCGGCCAAGAAGCTGGCCGACCGCATCGCCTCGTCGCCCGTGCTGGCCGCCGAGCTCGAGCTCATGGGCCGCCCGCTCGTGTCGGTCGTGGCCTTCAGGGCCCGCAACCTCAACATCTACGACATCGCCGACGCCATGTCGGAGCGCGGCTGGCACCTGAACGCCCTCCAGAACCCGCCCGCCATGCACGTCGCCTTCACCAAGCCCACCGCCGCCGCCTGGGAGCGCCTCGTCGCCGACCTCGAGGCCGCCGTCGAGGCCGAGCGCGAGAAGGAGCGCGCCCGCATCGCCGAGGGCAAAGGCGCAAAGGGCGCCGCCGTCGGCGACGCCGCCGCTCTCTACGGGGTCGCCGGCAGCCTGCCCAACAAGAGCGTCGTCGTCGACCTGGCCAACGGCTTCCTGGACCTGCTGTACAAGGCCTAAGCCTGCTGCTCCTCGGTCATATGATCCACCGTCCGTCTCTGGGGAGTTGTGGTAGACTGGGAAAGGGTTGGGATATTGTTGGTTTGTTGCATTGCTTTCACCTGCTACAGAGAGCAGGGTGATCCCGTCCCTCTCTTTTTCCTTGCTTTATTTACTCTGGCTTTCATCTGAAATCCGACATTGTCACCGACTCGTCACCTAGACATTTCTCCTTGTTTTGTTTTCCGTTTTCCATACCGCGTTTTCTTTCTCCCCTTTCTTTGTGCCTGGGTCTCGAGCATCACAGCGGCGTCTTTTCGATTTATTTCAAGGGCGTTTGTCGTTTGGTAACCAGTTGTTTATCTTCCTTTGTATCCATGTTACTTCCGTATTCTTAAGTCACAATACATATTTCCATATCCAAAAGCCGCCACTAAATTGCTCGGCACTGACCATCACACCCGTCCCAACACGCGCTCGAATTCTTGCATCACAGCCCGCTCCACCTGTCAACAAGAAAATTATGCGCCCGTCCTGTGCTCGCTGGACAAGACTTTCGGTTTCACGTTTTATTTGCCTCCTGCACTTGATTTAATCCAAATAAAATCCCCGACCCAAAAAAGGCGCCAGTTTCCCGTAATATGCTCATGTTATAGAGATGTACAAGGCATCAAAAAGAGCGTACATCCGTCCATCCCACCCAGCCATAACGCTCCCAGGCCACAGCCAAGAAAGAAGATAAGGAAATAGATATAGATATATAAATAGGGATGGTAGGCCAGAAAAAAAGCACGAAATAAACATGAAACCCGTCGAGGTTCCGTTCCATACCTGCAGAAACGAACCTACCTGACCAAGCCCGGCGAACACAAGCAAATAACCCATCTACCCCTTTTCCCATCCAATGCAGGAACAGTTCACAGCTGACTCTCATCCCGCACAGAGTAGGGACTGCTGGGCTGGTTGACCATGCTCTCAACGTCGCCGACCTGCCTCCTCTCAATGACCTCTAGACTCTTTAGCCGCTTTTGGAGTCGATATCTCATCGGAAGCGTCAATCCTTGGGACGGGCGGTCCCTCATGACTGCTAGTTGCTATTGCAGAGGTTCTGAGGAGCTGGAGAGGCGGTTGAGGTGGAGGTACACGTCTGTGCCGTAGCTGGAGACGGGTGGGGTTGGTTAGTATCAACGACGACATTTGACTGCAGGGGTTGTACATGGAAAATAAAAGAGAGGAAGAAAAAAAAAATCATACCCCTCCATGGATATCAGCTTCAAGTCCCCCCCAAAATACCTCGCATACAGGCGCGATATGGGCAGCCCGTAGCCGAAGCCGGCCATGGGCGCCTTGAAGTCGTTCTTGTCAAAGTCCGGGTCCAGGTTCGGGGTGCGGTCGACGGTGGTGTACATGTAGGTCCAGACGAGCGGGATGGCGCTCCTCGGGATGCCGCCGCCCTCGTCGGTGATCTTGATGGTGATGTCCTCTTTGCCCTCGGCCACGATGACCTTTGTGACGGGGAACTCCTGCTTGTCCTGGCCGTGGGTCTCGACGACGGCGCGCAGCGAGTTCTTGAGCGTCTCAAAGAGCATGTGCGACAGGTGGCCGGGCACGTACATGAAGTTGATGTCCGGGTTGCACACGAGCTGCACGCGCGGGGCCTCGAACAGGCCGTAGTGGTCCTCGCACACGAAGCGCGCGTTCTCGATGGCCTCCTGGGCGAGGTCGCGCACGTTCGTCCTCGTGCAGATGATGCCCACGTACGTCGGGTCGCGGTAGTGGCTCTGGTCCGTCAGCGCAATGTGCTGGCCGATCAGCATGCGGATGCCGATGCGCGACATGTAGAAGCGGTCCAGGAACGACTGGATGTTGTTGTCGATCTGCATGCGCTGCCGCTGCCGCTTGTACTCGAGGATGCCCTGCGCCATGGTCGTCACCACGCCGTCGTGCCGCCTCTTGATCTTATGCAGAGTCTGCGCGAATTTCTGGTTGTACAGCTGCAGCTCGGGCGGCCAGTCCCCGTAGTCGTCCACCATGGCAAAATATCTCCTCGCTGCCGCCGGCTTCTTGCTCCACCCGTTGTTTCCGCTCTGGTTGTGTATGTGTTGTGAGTTGTATATGCCCTCCTCGATGCTCGGGTTCGGCGTCGCCTCGGACAGCATTTGCGCCGTCTTGGTCCTCGCCGGCTTCATCAGTCTTTCTTTCACAGGCTTCTCGAGCTTTGGCCTTGGGAGAACGGTGATTTCCTGCGCGTGCGAGTGTTCATAAACCTGTTAGTCGGTCAAAGAATAGGGGAGACCAAAAGCAAGGGGTCGCGACAAGCCCCCATGGCATCCGGCCGTACCTCAAACGACTGCGCATACCAGTCCAGCACGCGCTTCACCGACGGCATGTCGTTTAGGCCATCCGGTAAGCTGTCGAGCTCTTGAACGCGGTGCGCAAGGCGGATGGGCAGCTCCTCGGCAAGAAACTGGGAGGCACGGAACAGCGTGCCTGTGCGGGCGGACGAGCGGAGGCAGGTGCCAATAGAGTCAGCACAGCGCATGCGGGCAGCCGATATGCGCAGGGGCTCTGGATTAGACAGCTCGCTAGGTAGACATACCTACTGACGGCTTCTCGCCGAATTGGACCATCTGGCGCAAGCTCACGCCGGTTGCTGGGAAGCTGGCATAGTGCCTGATGGTGTCCATCAACCTCTCCGTCTTCTTCCAAGACATGCTGGCCGCGGGGGCTGGCAGCTCGGTCGGCCGGTGGGAGAGCAAGGTGGGTTGGGGTGTCTCTCCCCTGGCAGTCAGGATGGTGCAACAGAAAAGCAAAACAGACGGGACAAATACAACAAAACAACAGCTTGTGCACTCGGGTGCACCAAGGCCGGATCGTTGGCGCGGCGTCCGTGTCCGTGGTCGGGTTGACTCAACCCCAGGGCCGGCAGTGGTGGTGGCTACTAGCGGGATTGGCGTGGGACCGACCTGGCAGAGCTCACAGGCGGTGCGGGAGGTTTGCCGAGACCGAGGCTATGGGGCGCGGACGCACGGCAGGCGACAGTGGAGGCTAACCGATGGGGCAATGACGCAAGGAGCCTGGCCCGGCTTAGGCGTGCTGCAGCGGCAGTGCCGCATCCACCCGCGCTGATTGAGTTCCTTTTCTTTTCTTCCCCTCAGTTGACAGAAGTAAGCGGGCGGGCGGCCTGAGCGACAGATAGCAGGACGGCAAGAAATCAATTGGCGCTCGCTGTCAAGACACAAAGGCTCTTTTCAGGGAAAGCAGGTCGAGGAACAAGAAAAGCGGTTGAGCTCATGTCCCAGTGCTCTGACTCCATCTAGCTAGCTAGGTTCCCCACATTTCGGGCCTAGCTCGGGCGAGAAGCTCGAGGCCATTCCATCTCGATGAGCTGGTGATGAGGCCCAGACTGGGCAATCAAGCCGGGCGAATTTCACAAGTTGTTTTCGATGGCTGATCGGGCAAACACCGCCCGGCGGCTGTGTCGTTTCTGCGATCGGTTGACAACCCGCTGCCCCGTTCACGCGCCATCGAAAATAGCACTTGACCGTTTTCGTCCTCGAGCTCTCGCGCTCTAGAGCTGTGGCTCCTGAGTTTGCTCATGGAAAGCCAAGCCATGTGATACTGTGGCCTGACACTGCGACTCTCGTCGGTGTCCCTGTAAAAACGACGGTGACACACGAGTTGGCCGCAGCGTCGTGGGCAGGGTTAGAAGTTCAATCCAAGAGCCTGGGCGCTCACTCTTTCCTGCAATTTATGCCCTCTTCTGGGTTCCCATGACTCTTGATCGATCGGACCCTCGTCTTAGCGAAACCCACGGGCCTCGATCGTTTTTGGCGAGATGCTCCCAGCGCCCCCCTACCGCCAACACAAATATTTGACGCCGGCCAACGCGGACTTGGAGCCGGCGAGCGGACCAATCTCCCTGCTTGGACTCAAACCAAGCAAGACGAATTCGCTGTTAGCTCCACTCACCACTCTTCCGGTTATCAGTTAAATGGGTTAGCAGTTAAATGGGACACAAAACAGGCCTTTGCTCTGTCATGTCGATGGCATAGTAGTATCGCCATCTTGACGTAACGGAACGCAAGAGGACTTATTTCCTGTGCCAAGTCCCACAGCCCGACCTCAAAAACCGTATGTACACCTCAGGAGTTGGACAGCCACCTTACAGGGCGCGCTGAGACCAGGTCTCGGAGTTCCGGCAGTTTCCCGCGGTCCAGCTCGCCCGGGCGACCGGTGCATGAGCTGTGGCCCATGTGCCCGGCGTCACTCCGCATCTCAGCGGCACATCATACTGCGGCGTGGGGGCCGCCGCTGGCACCCCCACTGGCTGATGTGATCGATCGTCTGCCGTTACTTTTGTCGGAGCTGGACGAGCGGTGCGATGGCAGCTTGTCAGGCCGTCTGCATTGGCACGTCGTTCACATATTGTCCGTCCGAGTACACAGTTAGCTCAATGTTGCCGACTCTGTAGATGCTACAAAGACCGGGCGGGCTCAACGGCCTCGCCTAACTGACGGTGGAAGAGCTACAGCACCGTCTCGATTCAAGATCCTGGATCGCCTGAACGGGGACCACCGGAAGTCGTCCGCGGGCCCATAGTAATGTAACTTTAAAACGCAACTCTTAAGATCCTCGTTCTCGTGATCGATCAGGAGTTTTGGGCTAGATGTCGATGGATGCAATGGATGACAGGGCACGTTGTGGTATGCACACACGATACCTCGACGCACAAAGAGAATAACAGCCTCAACAAAAAAGAGGGTGGGCTCGACCACGCGCATCGCATAAGCGGGAAATGCAAACGACCATCATCCTGCAGGTGGCGGGGGAGATGAGAGTGCCGCATAGAGACGGGCGTCAACTGACTCTTGAGAGCTCGCAGCTACAGCTGCTGCCATTGGAGCTGACCGCCAGATGGCGCCCCTGATTCGACGGTGCCTGGATTGGGCACTAGGCGCGGAGCTCCCAGCAGGGGATGCCATGTCAGGCCCGGCGCCATTGGCCACGACCCCCGCTGGGCTGGGGCGGTTAGGCGGTGACAGCTGGCTGGGCTGACAGCTCCAGCGGGGGAATCAATTGGCTGCGGGCCCTCCCGGGCCACAGGAGCCTGACCGCCTCGTTGTCCGTTTTGGACCGCTGCTGGAGACGGTTCGGACGGTTTGGGCAGGTGTTGAAACCCTCGCGTGGCATATCATAGAGCGTGGCATCCCGCAGGGCGGCGTGGCAGTCGAGCGTGGCATCCTCTCGACCAAGGCGACAGGGGAGTCCGTGGTCCTAATGTGCCGTGAGGGGAACCTGGATGGATGGAGTGTGAGACCCATAAGATTAAGCGTCCCGATCATTGATATTCCCCGTGTCTCCTGAAATTCTGAGTTTTCCTCTTCTCCATGTCTTTTTTCCAGGCAGATCCGAGGTCGTTGGGTTCTCATTCTTCCATGGAGTTCCTACGCATTATAATATTCCTATTCGCATTAATATTGCTGCGCCCACTCCCACCACTTCGGTGCTACACACCCTCATCCTCGCTCACGTGCATCCTCCTCGGTATAACTTCACAAAACCACCACCACCACCACAACAACCACCCACAGCCGCCAACATGGCACGTCCCGTACATAGGGAAACGCTCTTCCACCTCGAGCCCAGGGACGACGAGACGGCAAGGGCGATGCGCGCACACCCGGAAAACGCCAGCTTCATCTCCATGAGCCGCAAGGGCACACCGTCACTAGAGATCGGTTATCACGTCTCGTCGAGGCCTCGTGGCGGCAGAGTCATCGCCCGGGTGGGCCGCGACGCAGACATCAGCTTCCCCACCAGGGCAGACGTGGCAGAGGTCCACATCGCCTTCGAGGTCCACCCCGTCTCGCGCGCCATCCTGCTCTGCGTGCGCGCGTCCAACAGGCGGTCTGTCACGGTCGAGCCGGTCGGGATCCGCGACGACGGCGACGTGCGCCAGCTGGTCATCGAGCCGCCCGAGGAGCCCAAGATCACCATCGGGGCCGGCGCCCGCGCCCTGCGCTTCAAGGTGCGCTGGCACGGCGGCGGCGGCGTCGGCACCGCCGCGGCCGTGGACAGGGGCTTCGAGGCCGCCGAGGCGCGCGCCGTGGTGCCGCGCTGGCTCAAGACGGTCGACGAGGGCGACCAGGACATCTGGTCCTGGTACGACACGCGCATGCCGCCCAGGATCGGCTGCATCGTGCGCGACGCCGTCAAGAGGGGGTTCATGGGCGAGGGCACGTACGGCGCCGTCTTCGAGGCCGTCGACCGCGACTCGGGCCACCCCATCGCGCTCAAGGCCGTGCGGCCGCGGACCGAGTACGAAAGGGAATGCCTGAAAAGGGAGATCAAGACCATGTCTTCCCTCTCACACGTAAATGCCCCCTACGTTCTGTTTCGTTGTGATACTAACACCCATTCACCACCTTTTCCGACCTTCTGGCTCGTCTCCTTTTCAAATCGTCTTCACTTTCGAGCCTCCCTCTGCAGTCAGATGGGAGTGTCAAAGCACCAGAGCGACTAGGTCGCCAGCATCCTTCGGCATCGTCCCAGAACACAGCAGTTCGTCCTTTTCTCGGCTTTTACATCTTTCCTCTCTTTCCTCTTCGATCCCATTCTGTCATCGCATCGCTCTTGTCTATATCAGTCACACGATTGT
Source organism: Magnaporthiopsis incrustans (assembly GCA_003049425.1). NCBI lineage: Eukaryota > Fungi > Ascomycota > Sordariomycetes > Magnaporthales > Magnaporthaceae > Magnaporthiopsis > Magnaporthiopsis incrustans. The sequence continues at coordinate 108,778 of PYSR01000079.1, forward strand.
CCTGCACTGTTCATAGCGTGCTGATTTTTGTTTTGCAAAAAAAGCCCTACATCATAGATTTCCTAGGCTACAAGGGGGATCCGTCAGACTTTTCGCAGCCCGAGATTGGAATCTTCATGCCTCTCCGGACGGGCAGCCTGCGGTCGCTTCTGCCAATACCCAAGCGGGAAGAGAACGCCATCCTCAACGCGGTGGGAGAGCAGATGTTCTCCGCTCTCGACTACCTCTCGGCCCGCGGCCTCTGCCACCGGGACGTCAAGCCGGCAAACATCCTCTACGACGTCGGCGACGACGGCAGCTACACGTTCCAGCTGGCCGACTTTGGCCTCGCCAACTGGCAGAGCGACACCACGTCCTTCTGCGGGACCAAGGTGTTCACGGCGCCCGAGCTGCACTGCGGGCAGCATCGCCAGTCGCACAAGATGGACATGTGGTCGCTCCTGGTCACCATGATCAGCATCGTCGGCGCGTCGCGGTTCGACGAGGAGGAGCTCGGCCGGAAGCCGCACTCGGCCATCGTCGAGTACGTCCTCGCCACCACCGCCCAGCACCTGCCCTTCCTGGAGCCCATGGCCCGCGTCGACCCGGACAACAGGGCCTCGGCCGCCCAGATGCTGGTCGCCTACTTCCGCGGCAAGGGGCTGGCCACGAGCCGCTCCATGGTCGCCCCCATCCCGGACGTGGACACGGGCTCGCCCGCCTGCTGCGTCGAGGCCCATCACCACCACCACCACACCCCTCCTTCTCACAGGATGGTGACCAGGAGTGCCGCGTCACGGAGCTCGGTCTCGAGCAGGACCACGGGGAGCCCGCTCTCGAGCCCGGCCTCGAGCGAAGCGTCAAGCGCCGCCGGGCCGAGCGCCTCTCCTAGCGCCGGCGCCAGCACGGCGACGAGCAACTCCTCCACGACGGGCTCGGTCCCCAACGTCTCGTGCACACAGTCGCAGCTCCCGGATGCCGAACCTGAACAGCCCGTTACCGGGTCGCCGGCGGTGGAGCAGACGTCGCCCTCGCAGCGCTGGGGATCCGGCGGGAGGGTCACAAAAACTCGGTCACCCAGAGTCCGTGACCGCGAGCACCGTCGGCAAATATCGCGCGTCTCACGAGCCATCAGATACTCGCCCCGAGATCTGGAAAACCACTCGGGCTGAGATGTTCTGATATAATTTTTTTCTTTTGTCTCATCCGACCTTTTTACAGAGCAGCTTCACGTTGCCGGCACGCATCTTCCCTTTGTCAGCTTCTCTTTTGTCAGTGTAATTGGAAAGGCTGTATCGGCATGCCCGGAATGGGCACAAGGCGTACATGGTCATGGTCGTGGTTACGGTCAGGGATACGGTTATGGTAATGATTAGATGATATGGGAATGTATAATGAACGGCATGGGATACGGCGTTATATACCATTCGAGTACATATCTTATAAACTGCGAATATTCGGGTTTCTATCAAAGCCCTGCGGCACACCGGAGTGCTTATTTTTGGCACGCCCATCAGGCCATGGCAGCCGTGAGTTTGGTACTTGACAGGATCACGGCCTACGCTTAGGGGCTGCTTCAGGGGAGAAGTGGTAAGATTAACTAATCCTACTTGCCGCGATCGCTGCGTGAGGCTGTAGGCGGTTTCACCAACTGGGAGGTGGGTCGCAGTGGGAACTCCCCGAAGCGGGTGGCAGTTGGAGCTCCGTTACAGCTCCCGCAGCTCGGGCTGGGTAAAGTAAACAACACACCAGAAGTCCCTGCTGCAAAGGGCGTCGATCGACTGCCATTTTGGTAGGGCCTCCATCTAAATCTCTGCACGCCCATCCCGGGCGGACCAGTCTTTGCATGATCTCGGAGATGCCCTTGGAACCGAGCCGCCAGGGTAAGGTTGAGGGGGTTTCCGGCGAGCACGCAACCACGCAACCCAACCAGTCTAGGAGCCCGGTCAGGCCACTGACGCCCCATTTCCGCCCTTAAAAATTAACGCGCGAAAACAGCTCGATCCCCGCAATCACGATGACGTCGCGCCCCAACCAGCGCCCGAGGGCGGGCCCAACGCTGCCAGCTCACACCACAGCAGCCCCTCGGCCCACCACGCCAACCAGCATGAGCAGCAGAAACAGGGGCTACGGCGGCGGCGGCGGCTTTTCCCCAGCCGCAGCCGCGGACACGACGCTACTAAACCCCGACTGCGCGCTTCCGCCGCAGGAGTCCAGCCATGTGCGTGCCGACAGTAGCGGCAGCAGCGACCAGACAGCAACACCTAGTCGGCAGACGCAGACACCATCCATGAACCACATCCTGGGAATCAGCTCGCCGCAGTCGTCGCCGCTACGGCTACACTTTTCCGCACCGCTCCGCTCTCCCAGTCTCTTTAGTGGCGGCGGCGGCGGCGGCGGCAGCAGCAGCAGAAGGGGAGCGACGCCTCGCTTAAACGGCAGCTTGGGCGGCTTGGGCAGTAGTAGCGTGGAGGGCGCGGCGGCCGCGAGCAATAAAACAGACGATGAGGAGGACGATATCGATGGCATCGACGACTACGACCCGACCGTAGAGCAGGAGAGCCTGGACGGCGGCAATGACGACGACGAACACGATCACCCTGACAGCAATCATGACAACCACCCCTACGTCTCGCCCGCGACCCTGCGCCGCAACATGGCCAAGCTGCTCGAGGACCAGCTGACCGAGGTGCTGTCGTATCTGAAGACGAGCGCGGGGAACAAGCTCGAGACGGCCGACTTCGTCGCCATCCAGGACCAGGTCGACAACATCATGGACGTGTTTAGGCGCCGCGGCTGCCCAAAGGTGCTCGTCGGCCCGCCGCCGCGGGGGAGCTCGCGCACCGTCAACATATTTAAGAACTTGCCCCTGACGCCGCCGCAGCCACGCAGGCCGGCTTACGATGCGCTGGACGACGACGACGACGACAACGAGGTGGCGGGGAGGAGGCCGTTGGAACGCACAGAGAAGGACGAGAGGGAGACGAACGGCCAGACATGGGACCCGCCAGCGAGTGTCCGCCTCGAAACGTGGAGCAGCAGCACCACGGCTGCAAGCGCAAGCGCCACAAGCAAACCTCTTTGCAGCAGCAGCGGAGGAGGAGACGCCGGCCTCGCAGCATCGCCGCCGCCGCTCCGGGCAGCAGCAGCAGCAGCAGCAGCAGCAGCAGCAGCATCCACCCCGGCCGACGTCGCGGACCTAGTGGTTGCCGAGGCCGAGAAGCTGTGTCTGGAACTTTCGGCCGTGGCCAAGAGCCTGAGCGACCGTCGCCAAGAGTCAGATGCAAGCCTTTCTGAATTTCGTCCCTCTGTCCTCTCCTTTATATGTATCACGGCTATATTTGTTCTGACAGTTTGGCGTCCCCATCACAGCATTTACTTGGCATGTTTGTCGAGGGAAGAAAACGTGCGGATCACCGAATCCTGGAGCTGCAGCAACGCGTCCAAGAGCTGTGAGTGATCGTCTGTTTCCTTTCTTCTGTTCATCCCAAAAGATATATAGACACACGTCACTAACCCGTAGCAAACACCCACAAAAACAGCGAGGACGAAGTCGGCGAGAACGAGTCGGAGCTCCTTCACCTCCGTCTCCAGCTAAAGGCCGTCGAGCTCCTCTCGGCCGAGCGCGGCTGCGGCGGCGATGGCGACGGTGGAGACGGTGGCGACGGCAGAGGCGAGCACCCGGACCCGGAGCTGGTCGAGAGCATCGAGAACTTCCGCGAGGACTTTGAGGCCGTCCAGGAGCGCTGGCGCGAGCGCAGGAGCTACCGTGGCGACAGCAGCACCACCGTGACGGGCGGGTTTCGAAGGGACACGTCGGGCTTCTTCTCTATGGCGCCCACGACGCCGACGCGGGCTGTCGCGAGTCCTGGCTCTGACTGCCACCTGCGGAATGGGTAGATGGAGAAGGACGTTTCGCGGGACTCTGAGGCGATTTGGCTGCGAGAGTGAGCCTGATGTGGTTTTGTTTTCGAGCTTTGTGGAGTTGGTCGTCCCATCTTTTTCCAGTATGAGTATGATACCCAGCCTTGTATTGTCTTTTATTATGAGGATTGATGCCACGAGCTACGATCAACCAGCAATCCTACAAAATTTTTCGAGAATGCCTGTTAGCGTTCTACGTAATTATCCCACCCAAGGAACTTTCACGCCCATCATCGAGATGCAAACCATTCGCGGCCGTGCACCATCCCATACGACTGACCTTGGCAGAGATATTCGAGCTTTAACGACGAGGGAATGTGGGTTAGAGGGATAACGTAGAGCTCGCAACACGTTGACGTTGGCGATATCTGAGCGGCAAGTTGAACTGGCATTCACTTCCTAGCAAGCTGACAGATATGCTTTACTAGAACACCTCTTCATCGCTCTCATATAGCGCCCCCCATATAATTCATCTCCATGCCTAGGTATGACCGTATGTCCACGCGCTCTCAAAGCCAAACGCTAACAGAGTAGCTGGAGGATCACCCAGCAGCCTAGCACTCGTCCTGGGAGCCGTCCGTGTAGTACGCCTCCTCATCCTTGTCGGGGTCGGTGCTGAGGTAGCCCGGGGTGAGGAACTGAGTCTTGCGCTGAGAGGGCTTGACCCACTTGGAGCTCCTGGTGGCCGACGAGGTGGCGCGCGAGAGGATGGTGATGTTGTCGTCGGGGTCCGCCGGGTCGACGCTGCTAGCGGCCGACGTGGTGCCGGCCTCGGTCGAGGCATCATCCTCGGCCCAGGGAATGGCCAGCTGCTGGTCCTTGGTGATGTCCTCCTGGAACTCGCGCTGATGCTTGCCCGGAGGGGGGAGGGCCCTGCGGCCCGGCTCGAGGCTGAGCTGGTACTCGATGCACTCCATGCAGTGCTTTTTTGTTGTTTGTCCGTTTGCCCTGGTTAGTACAGGGAACCCAGTTCGAAGAGCAGAAAGAAGAAGAAAAAAAGAAAATGAATTGGAAGCAAAGAAGAGTGTGCACGCTTACCTGGCGTCCGTTGGAGCTTCTCTGGATCTTGGAGAAGCGGGAGACGGGGAGGACGCGCGCGCAATAGCCCAGGCACTTGAGCTCGGTGGCCGCGCCGCTGGTGTGCTTGTGGCAAGACATTTTCGAGTGACGTCCGAGGCCGCCGCCGTGCTTGAGGAGCTGGGACGCGGTGAAGTCTTCCCTGCGGCAGTGGTGCTGGCCGTTGTAGCAGAAGTACTGGTCCCTGCCGCGGCGAGCGGCCGGGTCGTCGGGGTTCTGGGTTCCGGTCATGGTGGTCGGGCGATGGGTCGGTGTTTGTTTGGACTTGATGGAGACAGGGGAGTGGAAGATAGAAGTTTGCTGGGGGTTGATATGAGAGCTGAGACGAGCCCGGGAGAGTGCGAGGTTTTTAAAGGCGGGCGTCGCCAAAGAAAAGGCGAGTGTTTGCTGGTCTGGGAAGACGCGTGCAAACGGAGGAGGCGAGCGTCCTTTGAAAAGCAAAGAAAAAGAAGCCGCCAAAATCAGACACGCAGGTGTCCGTTCAACACCAATGAGGAAGGAAGCTGCCAGCCGCCGACGGGGATGAAAGCCGGCGTGCCTTCCCATTCATTGATCCCCAGGTTGTGGATCCTGCTGCCCCGGTCATCGGTCGTCTGGTGCCGGCGTCCCCTGGCTCCTGCCGTTTTCTACGTTTACGTGATGGCCGATGCCGGAACAAGCAGTGTTGGTTCTACGGCAAGGCGTAGAAGTCGGGTCGTCACACTTTCCGTGAACAGGAAGCTCGTCACAGCAGGACGCATATACGGGCAGATAGGTCCCGCCGTTTTGACCGGGAGACAAAAGCGGCTGAGCCCTTCGGTAGCGGAAGGATGAGGAGGTGCCTCTGCCTCGGTGACCGGATGCATCGCCGGACTAACTGACGTAATGGCCACAGCGTAGCCTCCCGAGCCGGGCGTACAAGCTAAACAGGACCCCATCACGAAAAACCACCAACAGGCAGCGCCCGGAAACGCAGGAAATGGCCAGTTTTCGAAGCTAGCGGACGGCATCACCAACCAACACAGGTAGGATGGAACCACAAACACAAAACCCTCGCATGCTGTACGGCCCCAAACCTTGGAAGAAGTCGGGTCCGCGTGACCAGGGCATTTCCTTTGCCGCCATTTGTAACCGGCACCAACGCCCGGGTTTGCGGCCATTGGCCACCGCGGGCGAGGCTGTCCGCTCCTGCAAGCAGCATCCGTCGACTTGGCGATCGGCACCAAGATAGGCGGGCTGTCCGCCCTCCTTGGACTAGTCTACGCCCGACCGGAGTGTGTGGAGCAGCAGCAGCTCCCTGACGATGCAGACGACGAAAGCTGCGGCACACCATCCCAGAAGCAGTCAGCCGCTGCCCGGTGTGCCCGCAATCGCACGAATTGGATGCCGTTTCGCGCGCCACGACCGACGTTATTTGGTGTGCACCGCATGCGGCCTATCGCCCGCTGCAGAACCCAGAACCCAACCTACCTGCCTTACCTTATTATCCACCACCTCCCATTCGATATATCACCCACCGCGTCACATGCCGCCAGCAAAGCACCCCGAGTAGCCGCAGTTCGCCGTGCTCCTCTTCCTCCATACTTAAGCCGGCTGCCCGCCTTGGCTGTTCAACCGCCTCGTTCTCATACCTTCTCCTCTTCCTACTCCTTCTTCCACATTCTAATTCTCATTCTCGCTCTCACTCTCTTTACACTTTGAAACCTGACGCCAAGCATCGTTTGAATATTGTTTATTGTTTGAATTCTTTCCAGTATCCACTAGCTCTTGTCAGATTGTTACACGACTTCATGACGTTCAAGCCCAACATGGAAAGCCAGGCCATCCCACAGCCTGCTGCTGGCCCTGGAGTAAGTCTGCCAGAGGAGATGGCTCCTCCGCTACGGCCCAGGAAGATTCCTATTTCTCCCCAAGTCCCCTCGCCTCCGGAGTCGGACGAAGATGGTGTCTCCACCGATGCCGAAGATGGTAGCGCTAGTGAGGCTGGAGACCCGGGCAAAGCAAGAGCCTTGCCGTCAAAGCCCCAAGGCAACTCTACCCCGCGAGCTCCCTTGGTGGTTGGCGCGCCGGCCACAGCCGATACCATGATGCTGGTGTCTGAGTCCAAGCTCAGGGAGATGATGCGGCAAGAAGGTAAGAGTTCCCGGCTAAGTCTTGCTACGAGTTGCTCATCCTAACATTGTGCCCTCAAATTAGTGGAGAGTGTCCTCAAGACTATCCAGCCGTACCAGAGAACGGCTTTCATGCCCGAGACCAAGCCACCGCTCCCCTCTGTTGGCGAGACAAGGACCTCACAAAACGGCCCGCCTCAACCCCCGGCGCCTTTCCAGGCGTCAGTCGCTGACGCCCCCGAGGCCGCCACCCCGTCTCCTAATGTGTCAACTAGTCCCGCCGCGCGACATGCCAGCGTGTCTTCGACGACCAGGACCGGCAGCTTCTCGGGAACAGCGCCGTCTCCGCGGAGCCCAACACTTCCGTCCGCTGCCACACAGTCAAGCGTCAGCGACGAAAAATGGGGCCGGCTCTTCGAACAGAACGGCCAGCCAACAGCGAGAGCTGAGGAGGTGTTCAAGTCTGTGGCCGACCATATCGTAAGCACCGCTGATCAACGCAATACATTCTTGTCTGTCTCCTCTTTTGCCACTATGCTTACACAGAGCACCCCAGATCGCCGAGCTCGCTCCTCGGAAGAGCATCGTGGTCACCCCCGAGAAGCTAGCAGAGTTCTATGCGCAGCATGGCTTGCCTAATGAGCTCTTCCCCTTTGCCGGTAAGACTCACTGTAATAACACCGTTTATGATCAAGGACTATTCTAATGGCAGATTAGACATGTTCCGTCCTCGCGCACCAGAGTACTCTTTCTTCGAGAGAGTTTCCGACCTGTATGACGAGTAAGCAGGGCTTTCATGCCTTTCCTCCTTCGCCTCCCAACGTCCCGAGACAACGCAACGCCTGGGCAACACAGTCTACTGACACTTGTCTCAACAGCCTTGGCTGCCAATATCATTTGGTGCCAAAAGATGGCAAATCCCGGCCAGCCGTGCCGGGACTGACACCGACCGGCTTTTCGCAGTGGCTAATTGCAAACATCAAGGCCTACCCGGACGAGGAGGCTCGAAGGCTCGCCGGTATAGTTCTGCAAGTCCCACTCAGCGTGGCAAACGCTGCCGACGGCAAGCTCGAGCGCATGCCCCGTCTGATCTCACGAGGCCTGCTGCCCCAGCAGCCGGACATCAAGGCCCGCAAGATACTCGACGAGGCCCTGAAGGACTTCATTGAAGACAGCGAAACCATCCCAGCGCCGTCACCCTCGGGTTCGCGCTTTTCGGGCCTGCACCTGAACATTCCGGCGTCATCGGCCTCGCGCCTCCCAGCCGCGCCCACGCCGCCTCACAGGGACCCCAACCGGTACAAGCCTACGCGTGATCAGCAATACCCAGACAAGGGAGCGTTGACCTCGAGCCGGAGAGATTCGCGCGGGTCGGGACACCTAGAGGCGGTTGACTGGTCGCCGAATGGTAATTCGAGCTACCACTCGCGCCATGGATCGATTCCTCTGAGCCCAACTTCGGAGAGAGACAAGGCATCGGTGCCGCCGCCGCCGCCGCCGCCGGCCAGCCGCCGGACCCGGAGCCCACAGTCCCGCAGATATAGCCATACTGCTGTGAATGTGATGCAGAGTCATCCGCCGACGCCCATGGCGGGCGGGACCGAGTATGCAGCACAGCCCTCGTCCTCGGGCGGACTGCTGTCGCCAAACACCACGTACCCGTCGTCTGGCGGCGGCGGCGGCGGCCCGATGCCGTCTTCGCCCACCACCTTGTCACCCGAGCAGCTGGCGACGATCCGGGACAGATCGCCCCGTCACGGCCGCGACAAGGACTATTACAGCCTCCAGAGGCAGTCGCAGTCGTCGTACGTCCCCTCCTCCCGCGCATCGCGGCACAGCGCCGACGGCGCTGCCGTCCTCGTCCCGGGCCAGATGTCCCGCTCGTCTGGGTCGTATCGCGAGTACGACCGCGATGGCGCCGAGGGGGCCAGTCCGCACCGCAGGAGGAGGCGCGGCACGACGGCGTCGGAGGATGTCAAGGGCCATGGATGGGATGATGTCCCTAGGCATAAAGGGAAGTAGATGTTGGTCGCCGATGAGGATGCAACTGTTGGATCGATTTTTGACTTACCACGCTATTTCTTTTGGATTTTAACATGGCAGCAACACTCGCCATCGCAATGGGCAGTGAGGCTTTGGAGCGCTTGCCATCTGCAAAACAGGACATCCGCCACGTTTCCCTGAATTCCTTGGTGCCCTTCCCAGGCTGATGACTACTATATTTCTTCGGTAACTTCTTCCTTCACCTTCGTTTATTTCATATGTGCTTTCCCAGGACTGTAACTACTATATCTCTTCAGTAACTTCATATCTGCGCCGTTTCCTTTTGTTTTCATTATCTCACTCGGTTTCCTACACAATAAGATGAAAGCGGACATGTTTGCTTCTGATGTAAATGCCGTTCTCACAGCTTTGACTCTCGAGGGCGGGCGAAGGGAATCATCGCTTCCGTAATGGAGATACGCAACTAGAACCTTACGAATTGACGACCAAGTAAATGTCCAACGCGTGCTTCCCCGGCTTCTCACGTCCTCACCGAGAAGCGCACGGCAGTCGCCCAAGCGCCGCCTATTCCTTGAAAAAAGAGCAGCGGGGCCTGACGTCATGTGCAGGCGGCGGCGATATCCAACTCACCGAGAAACCACTTTGCGGACGGGTTCTTCGGGTGCGGATTATCGTTCGCGTCGCAGTCTACCCGGAACGCTTGGGGAAAGTGCTGCAGGCGGCCGTTGGTGGCTGATGACTAGGTGGTTGTTGGTCGGCGGGTGGGATTTACGCCCGAGGGGGATCTGCACTGGACTTGTGTGCGCTTCCACTCGTTGCAACGCGCCCCGGTGTTGGCCGTTGGTCTGGATGTGATGTAGCCCGGGCAGTTGTTACGAGACGATAGTCAAAGCCTGTGATTTTCGCTAGCTTGCGGGAGAAGGAGAGCAGGAAGCCGGCCGCGATATCCAGGTGACGTCTCCCGGTCAAGCTTTTGCCGTGGCGGTTTGTTGCGGTGGGCGGGTCTCTTGCAGGTGTGCGGAGCTGCACGCGTGATGTCGATCAAGACTGGAGCACCTCTCGTCTCTTTGGCTTGAGCAGGATTGCTAGTCTTTCTCACATGGGCACCTTTCTGTCCGCCTGTGCCCCCATCCCTGAGTATGCCTGCATAACTCGGTCCTGTACAGGCCGGATAGATGGCGAAAGGAGACGCAGGTAGCCGCATGTTGTTCCATATCTTGCGTCAATTACCCGGCTTCAACCTGCCTCCTCACCCGTCAACGCTACCTGATGACTCGCAAACCCCATGCGTCGCCTCTTGTCCGACGTGCCCACTCCTGCGGAAAAATCCCAATGGCCATTGATCCGGCGTGGAGATCCGCCCGCTGGGAGAGACGAGTGCACTGCGAGTTCGGGTCCTCTGACATCATAGCCACGCCGGGAGAGCGCCCGGGGTCGCCTTCGAGATGCTTGTCTTGGAGGGTTCGGGCTTGTTTGCGTGAGCCTGCACAATGACGAAGCTTGTTTACATGTGGATAGAGGAGGCACGGCTTAATAGGAGAGACTTTTGCGCCACATTCCGCCCTCTGGAGTCTCGGGTCTCCGTGTTTTTGATTTTGTTCTCCCGAAGTTCGTCGGGTAGGTTAGAGACCCGGTCGGAGAATTCCTCTGGGCTTATCGGTTGCAAATAACAGCACGAGATACGGGATCCGCGACACCTTTGGTATTCACCCACATCCACGGAGAAGCAACTGGACACGGAGACAATGGATTCGAAAGAAGGAGTCGGCCCGCAGAGGAAGAGCTCAGATGGCTCCAGAGGCGCCCTCATCGACCACCCCGCCGGCCTTCTACGGCTAACACCGCCCGCCGACAACACGCACGAGCCATCGTCGTCGTCGTCCGGCTCGGCAGCAGGCCATCGCCTCCAAACCAACCGGCGCCTCGCCAACCCGCTCGCCGGCCGCGGGCGCGCCGAGCTGGCCGCCATGGGCGAGGAGTACTGCCGGCGCCGGGTCGGGCTAGCGACCGACGAAGACGTGCGCGCCTTTCGGCTGGGCGCGGCTATCGCTGGCGATAACAACGACAGCGAAGAGCCGGCTAGGTTCGAAGACGCCGTCGACGGCGGCCTGACAGACCGCGAGAGGGAGGTGTTGGCGCGCGAGGTGACGGATAAGTGGTCCAACCCCGGGATGCTGTATTGGGTTGTTGCTAGTGGGTTTTGTTCTCTCTACTCCCGATATGACTGAAAAAAAGTAGAAGCTGACGGTGAAAATGTTTTGTTGCTTGTTTAGTATGCTCCCTCTGCGCCGCTGTCCAGGGCATGGACGAGACGGTGGTCAACGGCGCGCAGTCCTTCTACAAGCACCAGTTCGGCATTGGAGGCGAGGGCGGTCGGGACGCGTGGCTGCTGGGACTGACTAACTCGGCGCCGTATCTATGTTGTGCTATTCTTGGGTGCTGTGAGTGCTTTTTTTTATACCACAGGTGCTACGATTCCATGTCCCTTGGGTGAAGGGATGATAGATACGGTGACTGACTGACTGGCTGACTCTATGTCTGCGTAGGGCTCACTTCACCGATGAACCACCGGCTTGGGAGAAAGGGGACTGTTTTCTGGTCTTGCGTCAGTAAGTGTTGCCGCAACATATTCTGTCTTGAGTCCAAGAACCGTTCCCGACCCCTTTCTTGCAGGACTAACCGGGACACTGCGTACAATAGTCTCGGCTGTAGCCTGCTTCTGGCAAGCCTTTACTAACACGTGGTGGCACATGTTCATCGCCCGTTTTGTTCTCGGTCTGGGAATCGGTCCCAAGTCGGCGACAACCCGTATGTGTCTATAGGATCCTGAGCCCGCGTGACACTGACTAGGCAAGGCTGACAGTTTTGCTCTCTGCAGCAATGTTTGCCGCCGAGTGCGCACCCCCAAAGCTCCGTGGCGCGCTCGTCATGCAGTGGCAGGTCTGGACGGCCTTTGGCATCATGATTGGGTGGGTTTACAGCCGATACCAGGGATACTGATGAGCAAGTCAAGCGAGACAACCAAGGCTGACGTCGGCACGTGAAAACAGATATGTCGCGGACCTAGCATTCTACTTTGTGCCCGACCACGGCGTCCCGCTGGGCCTGAACTGGCGGCTCATGATGGGCAGCGCGGGGGTTCCTGCCGTCGTGGTCTGCTGTCTCATCCCGTTTTGCACCGTAGGTCTCGAGCCCATCACATGAGAGATACACGGGAAGGGAACTAACAAGCGCCAAGGAATCCCCGCGGTGGTACCTCACAAAGGACAGACACCTCGACGCCTACAGAGCCATCAGCAGCCTGCGCCACGAAAAAGTGCAGGCGGCGCGCGACCTCTTCTACACGCACGTGCTCCTCGAGGCGGAGCGCGAAACCCAGAGCGGCGCCACGATCTTCTCCCGGATCCGCGAGCTGTTCACGGTGCGGCGCAACCGCAACGCCGTCGTGGCGAGCGAGATCGTCATGTTCATGCAGCAGTTCTGCGGCGTCAACGTCATCGCCTACTACTCGTCCGAGGTGTTTCTAGCCGCCGGCCTAGGCGAGGTCCCATCCCTGGCCGCGTCGCTGGGCTTCGGCGTCGTCAACTGGCTCTTTGCCCTGCCTGCCTTCTTCACCATCGACCGCTTCGGCCGCCGGCCTCTGCTGCTGGCCACGTTCCCGCTCATGGCGCTGGCCCTGCTGTTCACCAGCTTCTCGTTCTGGATCCCCGAGTCGTCCGCCGCGCACGTGGCCTGCGTCGCGCTGGGGATCTACCTGTTCGGCATGGTCTACTCCCCCGGCGAAGGGCCCGTGCCGTTCACGTACTCGGCCGAGGCGTACCCGCTGTACCTGAGGCCGCTGGGCATGTCGCTGGCGACGGCGACGACGTGGTTCTTCAACTTTGTGCTGAGCGTCACGTGGCCCAGCATGCTGGCCGCCTTCAAGCCCCAGGGCGCGTTCGGCTGGTACGCCGGCTGGAACGTCGTTGGGTTTTTCGGGGTCTTGCTGCTCGTGCCCGAGACCAAGGAGCGCACGCTCGAGGAGCTGGATGCCGTGTTTGGCGTTACCGCCGGCAGTCTGGCGAGGCACGGCCTGGCCAGCTTGCGGTATTTTTTCGACCGGTATCTGTGTGGCAGGGACGTTGAGCCGCCCGCGGCGCCGCGCGAGTCGCTCGAGGTCGAGGCGCGCCTTGACGCGGATGACGTCGGCAGCGGCGGCGACAAGGAGAAAATGGCGGAGCTACAGAAGGACGCTACGGCTCGGGTATGAGTGACACGCATAAATGGACATGGCATATTTCAGTCCTCGTTTTTTATGCCTTTCTATATTCTGTAATCCTTTTTCGGTCTAGTGTCTGCATGTCTCTTATGTCTCTGCCGCTTTCGACAATCACCCGCCTGCGTCGGTGCGACATACCCACCCACCTCTCCTCGGAGGAATAAGCCAACAAATGAGGTATCCCATCACACAGGACGTCACGCCCCTGACGGCAAGCACGGCAAATGGTTGGCGAAGAATGAATGCTTGGACCAGATCTGCCTGACCCGACCATCCTCCGCTATTTTCCCTCTCCGCTAGGTAAACGCGCACAGTCAAAAGGATGACGCGGTGGGCAAAGGGCCAATGCGACACGTTGACCTTCTTTACCATGTTTCTATCGGCCAGGCGCTTCCGCCGGCCCTAGCCTGGTTTGTTTCAAGATCGTGTCTCAGGGCTCACCACGCTTAATTTTGGCACCCATTCGCGTGCATCCAAGGAAGGAAGAGGAGAGGGGGTGGTGCAATGGGGCGGGGCCATGGAGGGCGGGCGGGAACGATAAGAGGTGCACACGCACAAACATGCGGTACCACGGGGTATAGCATGATCCAGGAGCACAAAAGCAGAAGAGAAGAACATGGGAGCGGGCGCGGAGATGAGGCAGGGACCCAGGTCGATATTTGGGGCCAGAGCTTCTCGAAGCAAAAAGCACGGAACGCCCAGCAAGCAGGCTCCTTTTTTTTTTTTTTTTTTTTTTTAGAGGAGTAGGGCAGCTGAAAGTGGGGTTTGGACAAAACCCAACTTGGAACGTTTCCCGCGCAGCAGCAGGCCGGCCGCCCCTCCTTTTCTTTTTCTGGTCAATGTTGAGAGGTTGATGCCGCTTGCCGTCTCGCCGTATGCACTCGTCGGCCCTGGCCCTTGGCTGTTTGTACCCGGGCATGACCGTCCGGCGGAAGGAGAAAACAGAACAAAAGGAGAGGGAGAGAGACATTTTGCTGCCGGAGGATGCAGACACTAGTATGCGGTGGACGTATGCAAACAAAAGTAATGAATGCAAGACGCGGGGCGTTTCCCCGTTGCGGCTAAGGTACCTGCACTTAGCGGACGAGAGTCGGAGAGCGAGAGCGAGAGCGAGAGAGTCATGGTGGATGTGCAGGGGACAAAAAGCGACAAACAAAACATGGATTGGGTTCGATCGAGGTTCCATGTTATGCAGAGCTCGCATAAGGTATTCTGGAACACTGGGCCGAGCGGCCCGTCCATAGCAAACCTCACCCCCGCGCCGTGCATAGACCTGCCTGTATGGTATAGCGGTCACCGAAAGGGCGTTGGCTACCTGTGAAAAGGGGGCTGATGGCTGATGTTAGCCTCCCCTGCCAGGGGTATAAAAGCATGATAATGTCGACGGGCCGGCGGAAGATGGTCTCTTTCGGCGAATCATGGATGCCAGAGCCCAGGGCGGCGGCGGCATCGGAAACCTGATGTTTTTCTTTGCTTTCCTTTATTTCCCCTTGATTGTGCAACCCGAGCAGGCATGACCGGTGGTCGCGTTCAGGGGCGCGGGGCTAACGGTGGCAGAAAGCAGCACTGGATGCCACCCGCGGTCGTCACAGTCACGCTTCACCGCACGCACACGCAACGATTTGAATTGCCCGTCCTTCCTTCTGGCTCAAGCTCCCCTGCTGACTTGGACTTGGCGCACGAGTCATCCCAACTGGCCATTGCCGTGCCCTTGCGGGTGGGGATATGAGACGCGACGACAGGACGAGCGGCGGGTGAGGGGCGAGTCCAATCACCGACGCGTCGTTTCGAGCGGCGGCAGGCGCACGGCAAAATTTGATTGATGGACTTTGCATGGCGAGATGAACGGCACGTAGGAATGAATGAATGTCGTGACGATTCTCGGGAAATAACCCATCTGGATTCAATACAGTCTCGAGAACATGCTGTCACGCTGACAGGGAAATCAAGTCGAACGAGCGTGTTGAGTGGCTGCATCGCACCGCGTGCACGGCGTTCACCTACCACCAGCGCGGGGGCTCTCGTCCCCTGGTCTTCCCATCTGCGAGCACTTTCTTCATCCCAAGGGTAGGATCGGGTGACTGGTGATCAGGGTACTGCACTAACAGGGCCCCCAAGCCAGAAGTGCAAGGCGGGACTGGGCCCGGTATTAGTGCGGTTCCCGCCATCCTTGTCTCCGCAACACAATTGGTACATGCATTCGGTCCATCACCTACCTTCAAAGAGCGAAAAGGCAAAAAAATCGATTTCGCCCTTGCGAACCAGGTCTGGTGCCACCTCCAGGATCACCATCGATTAGCCCAGGGGACGTGCAAGCTGCCAGCCGTGGCCCGAGCGTAAAACAGTCGTCTGTTAGTTTAATTCTCCCCTTGAGTTCCGTCGTTTGGTGGTGCCTTGGGATGCCAATGTTGGTGGCGGCCGGGCTGTCGCTGTGGACATGTACATACCCTGCCGGCAACTGGACGGAGGGTGTGACTCTGTGCACATCAGCTTATCCTCTTGCGGCAACGAGGCGTGTCGATCGACCTCGCCTAGCACAGGGGGGCGGCGCGCGCCGTCCAAGGCCAAGGTTGGACGAACTGCCCGTTTGTTCGCTTCTCCAGTCTGTAGCCTGTCCGTATTGCATTGCAAGATGTGGGCGGCGGCGGCGGTGTGCGACGAACCACGAGATAGATGTGAGAATAAGACCACGCCTGCAGAGCGCACACAAGAAATCAAAGTGCACCGCCCTCTTGGCGCAAGCGAACACCCGATATCATTGCTCAGAGTGCATCCCAAGGCGGGGTGATGGATGGGCAGTGAAGGAGGCATTGCTGGCAGCCCGCCGCAGACATTGGAGGTGTGAAAGCCCGAGCCTGCACGCAATCCTGCGAGTTATAAGCCGCGAAATATCCAGGATGTACTACACCGGAGCATGGGCAGCTCGCGGTGCACAACCGCAAGTCTCCGCCGTGGCGGGTGTGGTCTTCGCTTTTTGGAAATTGAACGGCCGCTAGCCGACACAAGCACAGGCCGCCCGGGAAGCTCGCACCGACTTTGGCTGGCCGCTACGCAGGGACCCTGCCCAATTCCCCTTTTGGGGTCGCACTCGTGGTGCCATGGATTCCCCTGCATGTCGACCCCTTTTTGATTTTTCTCATGTCGTGCCTGACGAAAAAAGTAGAAGAAAAAAAGAGTGCCGACTTTGAGCTCCAGAGTCGCAGTTTCTGCGCGGTTGCAACCAGCCCGCACCTCCACGTTTCCGCCGCCCGTCCGCGACCCGTCACAAAGACGGCGGCCAAGACGGTCGAGATTAACAGGACTGGGGAAGAAATGGCACCTAGCCAAAGATACTACAGGGAGTCTGCCTGTGGCCTGCATGCATGGCGAACGGAGCATGTTCATGCCTTGACCGTCTAGAGCCAGATCCTCCCCAGTCCTTTTCCCCCTTGACTCTGCCGCCGGGCCGTTTCGGCAAAGCACACACAGGCAGAGAAAGCCACGAGAGTGGTCGTTTACAGAGAGACGAGCGGAATTGCCACACCAGAAATTGGATGACATGGAGCTTTACGAGACGGGCCGTCGGGGACGACGAGGACAGTTCCACAGGCGATGGGCACAAAAGGGCCGTTCTTTCTGTGGCGGCCGGCGAATCGAACTCTCCACTTTTTCACTTTTCTTCAGACGGGCCCTTCGGTACCCCGGTTTTCTGCTCTTCGCTGTGATGCGTCGTCGGTGCTGGTTCCCTGCAAATCAACGTGATCGCGTGCCGGCCCCATTCTGCTGCGTTGGCAAGAAGAAAGAAAAACAACAACTCCTCCAGAGCCAACATGAGCCTTTCCTGTCGGCATATGTTGTCTACGGATATCACACGCGCGTGGCCAACCAGCGGGGCGGGCAAACCGTTCCCCCATCTCTGGTTCGGATGACTATTTACTTTCACAATTCATCGTCGGCCTAAACCCAACCCTGGCTTGTTGTGGTGGGCGTCGGTTGCTGCACAAGACGCTGGCTGATCTGGCACAATCGTCGCATGTGCCTGCGTGGATTTCCTCCGGCGGCCACGGACGAGCCGTAATTCAAACCATTTTAACGGAGCTCTGCATTGCTCGCCGATCGGCTGGCATAATCAACGACTCGGGCGGAGTGGTCTGGACGAGGCTCGCCTGTGCTGCGCCGTGGCGTCTGGCAACAGAAGCGGCAGACTGGGCTGGGCTGGGTTGCTGTAATGTGCGGCCGTCTCAAGTCTGGCTGACGACCACCAACATCACCACTAGAAAGAAAAAAGAAAAAAAAAAAACTGGCTCCTCATCAACTTTGTTGGGTACACCAACCAACAAACAGTCTAGATGCCTTTTCTGCCGATTCGCTCTTTATGCCGACTCCTCTTCCACGACTCCTTGCTGGCGTGTTTGACGATTGGGGACACTTTATTTCCCATGGGCCCGAAAACGGCGTGCAATCTTGTTTTCCCGTCCTCCGCGAGTCGCCCCCGGCTCGTCTGGCGCAGAAACTGACGCCCCCGGCAGCGCTTTTAGCGAGATTGGGGGATCCCCCCCGGCACCCCTATCGACATCCGTCCTCTCAGCCCACACCCACCCCAGTCGAGCACCTTCATGCTGCCTCGACGCACAGCGACTCCCGGCGGATTCGCCCATTCTGTGGTTCCAAGCCCGCCGACGCCAGCCCAATTGAACCACTCGGTCCCAATCCGTCTCTGACGATCCGCCCGCGAATTGGAACGGTAAGCTGCCCAGTTTCGGGGTTTCCGACAGTCGGCTTGGTCTGGGGTCCTCTCCTTTTTTTTCTTTTTGGTGTCTTCAATTCCATGCAGCATTGTCTGCTGGTCCGACGCTCGTGTTTTTTTCTTTTTCAACAGCGATTTCCAACCCTCAGGGGCCCCTGGACCCAGAAGACCCGCTTGACGCATTAGCACCTTCGGTCTGTGCTTGTGCTGCGCGTACCGCTGCTTGTCGAATGCTGCTGCATCTCCTCGAGGCGTGGTGCAGGCCGGGCGACCAGAGAGACATCACACAGACACGGACACAGACAGCGTGCGCCCAGTCGAGCCAGGCACACGCCCCTCTCCAACGAGCCCACTCTGGACAGCACACCTCACAGCAAGCACCGCGCAGAACAAAGCAGCCGGCCCACTGCTGCGAACACACCTGTGCTAGCACGGCGGAGAAGCCCACGCTTCAACGCGACGGGAACCTCGCGGTCCCTTGCCCTCCCCCCAGTCTTTTATTCCCTGGAGCCCGCTATAGCCAACAGCGGGCCAGCAGCCAGCCAGCCAGCCAGCCACAAGAGGCACGCACTCTCTCTCTCCTTGTCCGCCCGCCCGGCATTCAAACACGTCGCACGGCACTGTTTTGATTTCCCCGAGGCCCATCGCGCGAGCGAGCCCGTTGCAGGCTACAGGGTGAATATCACATCGCGGCTCGACGCTCACTGTCTTTTTGGCCGCCTTCGTTTGCCACAGCTGCTGCTGCTGCAGGAAAAGGAAAGAAAAAGGAACCTCGCCCGCCCAGCGTTGGAATCGGCTAGGCCCAAGCTCGACTCCTCCGCCTGTGTCAATTCCCGAACGAAGCAGAACTGATTGACGGGACCCGCCGCCCGGCTCCCTGGACCTGCACCCCTGGTCCCCTGGCCCTGCACCCTTTTTTAATCATACCCAAAAATCGTCAGGAGCTTTCCCGGGGGTGCTCTGGTCCATCTTCCCTCTCTTTTGATCGCCCGTCGTCTCCAGTCGTTCATTTTTGTCCCCCTTTTCAGGAAATCCAAGCCACATACGCACGCCGCTGGATACCTCGACTAGAAGCCATTCTTTTCCCTCCAACCTCCCTCTTCTACGGTTGATACCCTCCTGCCACCCTGTTTGGCACCGCTCCCTCTTTCTCACCGCGTTTTTTTGCCCCCTAATCCTGCCGCGGTCCTGCACCAGCCAGTCACCTGAATGCCCCCGTAACCGCTGCAAGCTCTTTCGACAAGAGCTTCTTCCCACCCAGGGTGCAGGTCAGTTTGTGTTGGCGCGGCTTCCTCCAAGGACTGCCACGCTGACCAGCTGCCGAAGGACGGAGCCTCTGTTTGTTGCAGAGCGAGGAAAAAAAGGGAGCATCGACAAGCCGCCGCAGCGCCGTCACCCACGCCACAGAAATGACGGTCGCACACGATCACGGCCACCGGTCGTCCTCGACCCATCCCCCAGCAAACATGCTGGCCCTCGAGGATAGGTTTGAGGTCCTGAAAGAGATCGGGGATGGAAGCTTTGGAAGCGTGGCTCTCGCCCGCGTCCGCACAGCAGGAGCCAGTGTTGCTCGAAGAGGCACCGTGGTAAGTCCGGTTTGTCGAAACTAGCACGGAGACGGCGGCGGCGGCTGACACATAACGTTTACTCGCTCAGGTTGCCATCAAGACGATGAAGAAGACGTTCGAGTCTTTCACCCCGTGCCTGGAGCTCCGCGAAGTCGTTTTCCTGAGGACCCTGCCCGCCCACGCCCATCTCGTCCCAGCTCTCGACATCTTCCTGGACCCTTTCAGCAAGAAGCTACATATCGCGATGGAGTACATGGAGGGAAACCTCTACCAACTGATGAAGGCCAGAGAACACAAGTGCCTGGACAACTCTAGCGTCAAGAGCATCCTTTTCCAGATCATGCAGGGCCTGGAGCACATCCACGCCCACAGCTTTTTCCACCGCGACATCAAGCCCGAGAACATTCTGGTGTCGACAAACGGCCACCAGGAATCCACCACCTCGTTCAGGCGATACTCCTCCATGGTCAACAGCGCCTCCTCGCAGGCCTACACGGTCAAGATTGCCGATTTTGGCCTAGCCAGGGAAACACACTCGAAGCTTCCGTACACGACCTACGTTTCGACAAGATGGTACAGGGCACCCGAGGTGCTCCTGCGGGCCGGCGAGTACTCGGCTCCGGTTGATATTTGGGCTGTGGGTGCCATGGCCGTCGAGGTGGCTACGCTGAAGCCGCTGTTTCCGGGCGGCAACGAAGTCGATCAGGTCTGGAGGGTGTGCGAGATCATGGGCAGCCCGGGGAATTGGTACAACAAGTCTGGTGCAAGGGTAGGTGGTGGTGACTGGAGGGAAGGGACGCGGTTGGCTGGAAAGCTCGGTTTCTCGTTCCCCAAGATGGCACCCCACGCCATGGACACCATCCTGCAGTCGCCTCAATGGCCTGCCTCGCTGAGCCAGTTCGTCACCTGGTGTCTCATGTGGGATCCCAAGGCCAGGCCAACGTCGACGCAGGCTTTGGCCCACGAGTACTTCAACGACGCTGTCGATCCCCTCAGGCCCAAGTCGTCGGCCTCTAGGATACTGGGCCGCAAGCATTCGGATCTCCGCTCCGGGTCCAAGGACTCGGCCTCATCCACCCCGACATCATCCAAGCCATCGTGGTTTAGGAAATCGCTCATCGGTCGGACCGAGAGCAACGACAGCGTCCCCCCGCCGCCCGTTGCCAAAGATGCCTCACCGAGACCATCGCCGCCCGTCCACAGCGTGTCCGAGACCTCGAACCCGAAGGCCAAGTCCACTGCGTCCAAGAGGACAACGTGGACCAATGGTCCGTCCAACGTCGCACCGATGCCCATTCTGCCGTCGATCAAGCCGATCTCGCCTCTTTCCGACACCGTCACGGCGCAGGCCAAGACTCCCTCGTACAACGATTCGTATGCCAACGGAGCCACCCAGCGTGGCAGCGAGAAGGTTTCCAAGAAGATCGGTCGTCAGCTGTCGGTAGCGTCGAGCACGAACAACTACGCCGAAATTCACAGGCAGCAGGCCGAAAGGGCGCTGAACGGGAACGGTGGGATTTCGTCGCCCCCGAGCGCCCACAAGGAGAGCTTCTTCTCGCACCTGCGCAAGAGGGCTCGCCGCTTCTCAGGAAGGCATCAAACTCCGATGTCACCCAGCTCAGACGATGTCGAGGCCCAGGCTGGATGTGGGCCGTGGAGCAGCAATCGCTCCTCCATGGTCATTGACCAGCCGGCTCCCATCGCCAAGGATGGCGTGTACGAGGCCCACCACGCCTCCGAGGCTCTGCTCCCGCCAGCAGTCCCCGTGCACAACCTGAATGCGAGCACGAGCACCCTGAAGAGGCACCACTCCCTTCCCCACCACCAGCCGAGGTCGGTCGACAACCTCATCGCGACCAACCGCACTGTTGCCGGTGGACCCGTGTCGAGCCGAACGAGGAGGGCGCAGGCTGTCCAAGGCGTTCACCAGTACGACGCACCAGACGAGGAGGACGAGCTCCTGGATGAGGTGCTGAACTCGACGCACAAGGCCATGAACCGCCTCGATAAGGACCCGAAGCCGTTGGGGCGGTCGGCCAGCACCGTGGCCGTTTCGACCACTAACCCATACCCAACCCCATCGCCGTCCGCCAACGGCAACTCGGTCCTGTTCGGCGACGGGCACGAGGCCGTGACTCCCAAGCCGCTGAACCTTAACAAGAAGACGACGGCCGAACACAAGTGGCCAACGCCGCCGTACGAGGAGAGCGAGTGGGCTGCGTCAGCATCGGCCAGCATTTGGGCGGCGAGCAATCGGTTCTAGAGGAACATCGACGATTGTTTGCGGCCTGTCCCACCTTGTCTACAAAAGCACCATCGTTATTTACCAGCCACACAACATCACACTCATCGGCACTGGTGCGACATTACTTTTTCTCGTTTGACTACAGAGGTTTCTATTTTTCACATCATGGGATGGTGTTTCGGCGTTGAAGCACGCTTGTTTCTTTGCGTCTCTATATGGGTGGCCTGGACAGTTGCATTCATTCGTCCCTTTCTGTCAGCCGTTGTCGTGGACCGTTCTTTTCTGTTTCTTTTCTCCCGACAGCCTTCCCTCGTCTTCCACCCTGTTGGCACTTGCCACAAATTTTCACCTTTTCTTCTCCCTTCATGATAGGACCGGTGTCCACTGCTGAGCCATTCGCATGGTGACTTGCCTTTTTTGGTCTGATACTGAGCGCATCGTTTTACCAAGCGAACAACAGAAAAAATACCGCGTCATTGTAATGCGCTGACGAGGCCTTTTTGAGGAGGGGTTTTTTTCTTCTTTCTCTATCAGGCCCTGGGACGATCCAAAGCGCCTTGTTTTTGTTTCTTTTTTTTCATCTCGATATTTCTTGATCTATGTCCAAAAATCTCTTTTTACGTCCTGCCACTGTCTGCCAGTTCTTCTTTTCCGTTTGTTGTCTGTCGCTTTCCGTTGAAAAGAAAAATACCCCATATAGATTGCACAGCTGGCCACTTGACCCATAAAGAAGCGGAGGCCAGATACAGGGCATTGTATCCCTTAGATATATGCACTGTTCTTTTTCTCTCGAAGCCATTTTGTTTCATTTGTCAGATCTCTTTTTTCTCTCCTCCACATTATTTCTCTCATGTCAGTACCTACATATAGCAGGCAAACCTGGCCGTCAGCGGCGGGCATGGCGGGACATGGGGGTTGGTGTGGTGTCCTTGCTAGATAGATCACTCTTCTCTTTTGCCCGATCATGCCTTTTTTGATCTCAACTCGGACTTTATCTACTACGTATCCGCATCCTTCTTGAAGCGCATTGCCTGTCGTTGGTGCCCCGCCTTGTTCCCAGCCTCTTCATTTCTTTTTCTTTTTTATTTTCTTTCTCATTTTCTTTTTATATTTCTCCGCTAAGCAGACGGTCCCTGTTCCTTGTGTCGCAGTTTTGTGCCTGTTGGTTCTCTTTTTCTTGTGTCCAGCACTAGCATCTGCCTGGGTGGTTTGGGAAAAGCTATCTCATCAAGGGAGGTGTACCTCCAGATCTTTTCTTTTTCCTTTGTTTCCGTCATCTCCTTTTTTTTGTCCTCTGTCCCATATCCCTCTGTTGCTGCGCGCCTTTTTCTGTTGTATATGAAGGGTAGCGTTTGTTTTTTTTTTGGTGTTTTTTTTGTCTGCACCTGGGTATCCGTGCGCGTCTACCATCGGGTTTCGAGCACCGACACCCCAGGCGGCTGGTATGGCTGTGTTCTGGGGTGTGGGCTAGGGGATGATAATTCGGAGTCAATGCGAGAATATGCGATGCTGCTGTGCCCTACTTATGCTTTGATCTGATGGTTGCAACTTTTGTGGTATTTACTCCGGAAGTTCCCACCTTTTCCTGTTCCTGATCCGACTTCTTCTCTATTCGACGCATGCATCCGAGTGTGCATCGGGGCGAAGCTATCCAACTCGAGGCGCAGCAGCAGCTCCGCCTCGGGTGCCATTCAGCTGCAAACGGTGGACGGTTCGCTCCCGCCAATATGGGGTATTTGCTTTCAAGGGTGTCCCCGCAATCCGTTCCTTTGACGGCACTTGAGCGGACGAACGGGCACCTTTCCACCACGACGCCGCCCCGTGAGCTACAAGTTTTCTATCTCGGGCACGTGTCTTGGTGGCGATCTCCCGCCGACGCCTTCCAACCATGTTTCTGCACGCGTGTTTCTGAGACATAAATAATGCGTGGATGAACTTGTCTCCATCACTTTTAGGTGATGGGCGCCGCATTTCTGTAATGTACTGGCAGGCGATGACACTGGGAGGACAACTCGGCGGGCATTGGATGGAACAAGTAATCGGACCAGGAACGGGTTGGGCTAGCTTATGTACAAACGAACGCCGATGCTTCAGGGGCAGTGAACAGACGACGTGGAGGCGGTGCAAATTCAGCGATGGGGCAGGGTGCGGAACACTGCTGCCTGGCGCCAACACTCGACGTGAGGAGCCGCCCCTCCTGCCGCTTTAGGCGGTTTGGGGAACAGCAAGGGTACGAAGGAACTCCGAGCAAGATGCGACGGGTGGGTGCCTTTCAAGCGTCGTCATCCAGGCTTCCAAGAACAACAGGTACCTATTTACTTTGGGCAGACATTGTTTTTGCTTCTCCTCTACCCATTGTCCACGTTTGGCCCAGAATATCGCCTGTCGAATTACGAGGTGTTTCGTCCGCATTCCTGCGGGCTGCGGAGGAGAGATTGGCTTGAGCGGGCGGGGGATTCCACAGGGAGAGCCAAGCAAAAGAGAGAAAAAAAAAAAAGACGGCAGAACACCCGAGAAACAGCAGACACACCAAGACCAAGACGTCGAGTTCTCGGCTTGTCAGATTCCTCCAGGGCTGTGCCGACCAACCAAGCTGACCCCGATCGAGAAGACCGGCGTCTGCACCAACAACCCGCCTTTTTTTTTTTCCGGCTCACGCCCCACGCGCAAGCATTAGACGACGGCTTGTTGGCTGCTGCGCTGCTGCTGCTGCTTCTTCTGCCACACACGCACACGGCACTCTCACTCTCTCACGCACTCGCGCGTTTTGCCCCTCGCCACCCAAAGTCCTGGGCTTTGCGTGAGTTGAAGTCCGCTGCCGGCGAGGACACCTGTCGCGTCTTCCTGTCACCCTCGCACCAACCTGGCCAAGCTCTGCTTCGCTGGGGTTTGGTCTCTTTTCGCCTCGTCTTCATTGGGCAACCCCGACTTCCTTGTCGGCAGCTCCCCCCGCCTGGGGCTCCATCCCACGGAGCACGGCGCCGGAGTCAATCGGGCGCTTGCGCTTGAGTTTGCTGTTTGACGCACGTCGTGGTCGAGCACGGCATCCGTCCGGACGGCGCTTGTGTGCTGCTTTTTTTTTTTCTTTCGTTTTGAGCGGGGCTTTTCCCCTTTGTTTTCTTCGCCTGGGCCAGCTGCCTCCGTACCTAGAGCCGGTCCAAGGGGTTGTACCACTCCGTCCTCCGGCCTCGTCGTCGCCGGACCGGGGATATTAGAAGTAAATAAAACACCACCACTCACCAAGACCTAAGCGCCGGTCAGACACCATGGCTACCTACAATCTGCCCATCCGGTCGGTCTCGTCCACCTCCACGTCGAGCTCGACAAGAAACCAGGACACCGCGTCGGGCCAGAGCACTCCGCCTTCGTCGGCCGCCACCTCCGGGCCCGCAAGGGACTTTGCTCCCATCGCCGACCGCTTGATTGTCGGCGTCGACTTTGGAACCACATTCTCTGGGTGAGCACCCCTGGTTCTGATGTTCTGATCAGCTTGTTGTAAAGAAACACCCAAGTCCCGCTAACCGCCCAAACCACAGCGTCGCCGCCGTGTACACGTCGACGCCGGACGACATCGAGATCATCAAGACGTGGCCGGGCGGCAACGGCATCACGTCGGACAAGGTGCCGACCGAGATCTCGTACGACGTGCCGCCCGACGCGCCCGTCGGCACGGAGCCGACGGTCAAGTGGGGGTTCCAGTTCCGGCCCGAGGAGTCGCGGCTGCGGTGCATCAAGCTGTTCCTGGACCGGTCGCAGAAGCTGCCCTTCTACGTCAGCCAGCTCGAGACGGCGACGCAGCTGCGCCGCTACAACAAGACGGTCGTCGACGCCGTCTCGGACTACCTGACCCAGGTCCACCGCCACACCATGGACACGCTCACGCGCCGCTACGGCGAGAGCTTCATGGCCTCGACCAAGGTCGACTACGTCCTCACCTGCCCGGCCGTCTGGTCCGACGCGGCGAAAAACACGACGCTGCAGGCGGCCGAGCGCGCAGGCATGGGTGCGCGCGCCAGCATCTCCATGATCAGCGAGCCCGAGGCCGCGGCCGTGTACACGCTCAAGGCCATCCAGCCGAACCACCTCAACGCCGGCGACAACTTCATCGTGTGCGACGGCGGCGGCGGCACCGTGGACCTGATCGCGTACAAAATCATATCGCTCAAGCCGCTGCGCGTCGAGGAGTCGGCCGTGGGCACGGGCGGGCTCTGCGGCAGCGCGTTTTTGAACTACAGGTTCGAGGAGCACGTCAGGGCCCGGCTGGGCGCCAGCAGGTTCGACGAGATGAAGGTCAAGAAGAGCAAGACGTGGCAGATGGGGCTGCGGTACTTTGAGGATTACGTGAAGAGGAATTTCAGTGAGGAGTCGGACGAGTTCAACGTGCCGTGAGTTTTTGTGTTTCTGGAAGAACTTGAAACTATGTTTTGACTTTTTACTGATCGAGAGTGAAAAAAAAACAGCTTCCCTGGCCTGCCCGACGATGAAGAGGCCGGCATCGACTCGGGCTTCATGATCCTGACGACGGCGCAGGTCAAGGACATCTTCGAGCCCGTGGTCAAGCAGGTCTGCGACCTGGTGCAGGGCCAGGTCGACGGCCTGCGGGCAAAGGGCGGCGTCGTGTCGGGCATCATCCTAGTCGGCGGCTTCGGGCAGAGCGACTACCTGTACCGGCGGCTGAAAGCGCACTTCACGAGCGCGGCGCCCCCGCCCTACAGCGAGCGGCCGACGCACGCGGGCTCGTCGAGCCAGGGCGGGGACGACAACGCCTCGATCGAGGTGATGCAGCCGCTCTACGCGTGGACGGCCGTCGTCCGGGGCGCGGTGCTGCGCGGGCTCGAGGGCAACATGGTCATCTCGCGCAAGGCGCGGTACCACTACGGCACGTCGTACGCGACCGTGTACGACGAGGACAAGCATTCTGTGAATGAGCGGTACTGGTCGCCGCTGTGGGAGCGGTGGATGGTGTCTGACCGGATGCAGTGGCATATCAGCAAGGTGGGTTTTTCCACCCTCACTCTTATTATACGAGGCATACCAACTGACATCTGCTGCTGCACACAGGGAGAGGCGATATCACCACTCTCGCCCATCGCCTTCCACTACACGCGCAACTTCCGGCCAGGCCAGTCGCTGGTGGTGACGGACGACCTGATCGCGTGCGAGGCCGACGAGCCGCCGGCGGCCTACACGCGCGACCTGATACACACGTGCACGCTGACGACGGACCTCAACGCCGTGCCGCGCAGCCTGTTTACGCGCCTGACGACGACGCGGGGGGTCGAGTTTGACAATCTCGATTTTACGCTCGAGATGATTGTCGATAGCGCCGGGCTAGGGTTCGAGCTCAAGGTGGACGGGGTGAGGTATGGGCGGGTCGAGGCGGAGTTTCACTGATTTTATCAAGCTGTTTCAGTTTTAATCCTGTTGTTTGCTCGTGCGTGGGCGTTGGGTATGGGACTTTTGGGTAACTGGCTCTAGGCGTGTTGATCAGGTTTATGGTCTACTTTTTGGACATTCGTCGTTCTTGACGGTATATACATATTCACTAGCGACGCCGGAGCTTTCATCGGCTTGTATACGGAGCAAGCATAAAGCCACCCTAAATAACACAAATAGCCATGTTGGGTTACAGTGATATACAGTCATATTGGAGGACCACCTGTTGGTCCATCGAGAACCTATCGCTGCCCCTGCCTCGTTACATATTTGGGGTATAAAACGATAGGAAAGAGACATAATGATGAAGCGGAGTGAGGTCGTACTGGCCAGATGGTTTGAACCTATCCAGGCCGGCTTCGAGCAAAAGGGGATACAAGAAAGAGATCTCAGCCTATCCAACCGGGCTTCGTCATAGCAGCCTATCCGGCCCGGCTTCAACCAAAACAGGGTACAAGGAGAAATATGATTCGAGTATCCAAACCAGACTTCGTCAGATAAAACGTAAAAGTGTTCATGGGAGTGCATCCTGGGATACCATTGGCGTGGGCTGGGTGTTGGCCGTGGGATAAAAGTGGACCGCTGCTGCCTGTTGCGGGCGTCGTGTTTGGCGTTCCTTCCAGGCAGCCAGCCGGGGGCGAAAAAGAACCTGAAAAAAAAAAAAAACACAGCCAACTCAAACTCGAACAACCATCATCCATCCACCAGCAAATTCTGCTGTTTCATTTCATTCTTCACTTCCTCGTCTTCTTCTTCTCTTCCTTCCTCCGCAGTCGGTCCTCTTTGGCCTGGTCGAACACCAACCCCCCTCGGTCGGACTTGCCGCGCACGCGCACCGACGCGCCGGGCTTGTCGGCGCCGGCGAGCCTCATGCGCCTCAGCGACTCGGGCAGCTCCGTGTACTGCATGCACTGCTCAAAGGTGGCGCCGTCGATGATGCCGTGGTGGTGCAGGTGTCTGATGACGTAAAAGTCGGGCCGCATGTGCGCGTACGAGTACGTGTTGTAGCCGTAGCCGTCGCGGGCCCCGACGACGTGGTCGGCCACGTGTCGCAGTCGGCGCTCGAACTGGAGCCGGCGCTTGTTGCTCCTGGTGCTGCTGCTGCTGCTGCTGCTGCTGCTTCTGGTCTCGCCGCTGTCGAAGACGCCGTCGTCGCAGAACCAGCACAGCGACTTGGCGGGGAACCGGTCGTTCAGGTGGCTGGCCACGTGCGCGACCCAGCTGTCGACCTCGTGCGCGCCAAACGACCACGCGCAGCCCAGCAGGTCGCGGAACTCGCACACCAGCGGGCGGCCGTCTTCGATCGTCGACGTCGCCGACGGGGTGTACAACGTGTCGAACGAGTACAGGGAACTGCTGCTCCGGTCCGAGGGGGGGTAGATTGCCGTCATGGCGGTCGAGATCGACGAGGCGCCGTCGTCGTCGGTTGCGGCGACTGACAGAGACCGGGTATAAGCGGTGCTGCTGCTCCTGCTACCGGCCGGCCGGCTGCCGTCCCGCGGCTGGAGCGGGTGCTGCTGATCTGCAAGGGCTTGCGATGAGGGTCTGCGGTATTTTTGGTCTGCTCTCGCGTGCACACCCCTCCCTTGACGTCGTGCTGATGCTACTACTGCTGCCTTCTCCGCTCTGGCGGCTTACCAGTCATTGGGGAGGGCCAAAATCAAACGCCTGGGGGAGAAGATGGAAGACGAGGGGAAGAAGGGCTCGGGCTCGGGCTCTTTTGTTTTCTTCTGCTTCTGCGCCCACCCTCTTTGCTCATCTCCTCCCACGGCTGGCAACCGCTCGCTCGCTCGCTCGTGTCTCGTTGGGCGCCCAGAAAGTGGGGTTGCGATGCGGCCGGCCTGCAGATGCCGTTGTCCAAGTGGCAGGATGCAACTCGTTGGGATTATATTGGCGCCTTTGGAGAGATGGGTTTCACTGCACCAAGCAGTAGCCAAAACCCTCACGTCTCACGCCATATTATGTGCATCTTCGAGATGGTTGCTCGAGTGGGCGTCCTCGGACTTCTATATAGGCGCGCATCTGCCAGCAGTCTCTCGCGCGCCGACTGTTCTGTCCGGGTTGCCATCGACGTGGTCCTCTTCCGTCTCCGCCATTCCCGATCTTCCGTGCCTTCGATTAGACGAATACCCACCCGCGGCCCAAGATGCGGAGCGATGTCGGTTTGGGCGGTCGGGTGGACGAGGCGTGGGGCAGAAACCTAAAAACGCTAAAAGAGACAGCCGGCAAGATGACTGCAGCGCGAAGAGAAACAGATAGAGCCCCACGTAGACAGAGCAGCAGCAGCAGCAGCAGCAGCATGCATCGTGTTCGGACGTGCGTCTCTCGTGCGTGCGTACGTAGGCCGGTAGACACAGCATCAGAGGGTGTAAAACAATGGGGTGGCAGGACGAGGGCGCCGCGAAGAGCGGTCGAGTGACCCCTGCCACTGCATGAAAGCGCATGCATGCAGCAGCGCGAACCAAGAGACTCGACGGGTACCGTTCCCATGTCGGAGCAGTTGTGGCGGCACGCAAAATCTTGGGCTGCACGCACGCGTTCTTGGCGAGCGTGCAAATTGGCCGGCACGAAGACATTCGGGGTACTTTGGCGATACATTTGATGGTACCCGGCGCGCATTTCGGTTGCCTGCCACGGCAACGCGGGTGCGACGTACGTGGTCACGTGTTTTTTCCCCTTCAGCTTTCCTTTCGTTAGATATTCGGGCCAAACTACCGTGCAAAAGTACCGGTCAAAACTACCGGTCAAAACTGCCGCTTAAAACCGCCGGAAATCGGTCATCCTTTTCATTCATCGCCGGCCGTTCTCCGACAGTTTTATATCTCCTTCCTTCACCAAACCGGAAACTAGCCCTGCAATACTATATAGTTCGTCGTCGCTTCTCGGTTCTCACAAAATGGCCTCGGAGAAACCCGAGTCGCTATTTGCGTCCCCCTATCCCGTGGAAGCAATGGTTGGGAGCGCGCGTGAGACCGCCCGGCTCGTACGTATCGTGAGCAAAACAAATATAGTGGTCAGGCTGGACATCCAGAGCTCGAACCCAAGATTTAAATCTGGCGTTTCTCTCGTTTCCTGTGCTGGAAAGCTCCCTCGGTGACCAGGGAAGATAAAAAAAAACTCCTCAAAATGATAAACTTCATCCCAAACTGCACCTTCCCGACGGCCTCTCTGGGCTTCGTACAGACACCCCCGATCCGCGGCACCATGGAGATCGTGTGGTCGTGCGTATCAATTATTTTTCTTTGCACCTGGTCCATCCTGCATCTCAACGTCCCCCCGCAACACAGACCTCAAGATTGGCGACAAAAGGCCAGGTGGAAGTTCGCACTCTTTCGCAAGAAGCTCAAATGGATGGTTATAACCATTCTCGCCCCCGAGGTCCTACTGGGCTTCGTCCTTGTCAACTTCCTAGCCGTCCGGAGACGCACGCCCAAGATGCGAGCGTTGGCCAAGGAAGACCAAGTTCCGTGGTCCGAGGCGCATACGTGGTTCGCCAACCAAGGCGGGTTCCACATATATTTCCCGCCCGAGTTACGGGGCTCTGCAGATGTTGGAGGAGGCTCGGCCGCTAGTACTAACCCAGGACGAGGAGTTGATGGAGTCGACGGAGCTGATGAAGCTGCCATTGGCCTCGAGGATAGGGGGGGACACGGCACAGAACAAGCACAAGCACGAGCTGTTGAGCTTCAGGACGATGCTCGAACCCCGCACTTCAACAGTCGGCGCAAGAAATACGTCAGGCGCAGGGAGCGGGCTATAAGTCTCTACGGGCCTTTACTGGGAACCCCATCCGAAGACTTTCGCAAGCTGGTGGTAGAGCAAGCCGTCCTGCGAGAGCAGGAGAAATCCGACCGCGTCGCCGACACCATTCTCAACCACCTCCTCGACACGTGGGTTGTCGACTCGCGGCAGCTGCGGTTTTTTCGAAAAAAGGGAATCATTGCCAAACTCCCCCGGCTCGAGGAAGAAGACCTCGAGGACCGCAATAAGGGCGACGCCGTCGTCAAGCTCATCGCCGTCATGCAGATTTGCTGGATGGGCACGCAGCTGCTCACCCGCGCCGCGAGGGGACTTCCAGTGGCCACGCTCGAGATCTCGACCGTCGCTTTTGTTGCGTCCTCGCTCGTCATCTACCTGCTGCAGCTGTCTAGCGTCAAGGACCCGGCCGTTCCCGTGCGCCTGGTGGCCATTCGTCTGCCCACCAGCGCCGAGTTCGACCGCCACCTGCGCAAGCGGAGCTACGGGCTCATAGACACGATGATGGCCAATGGCCCGGCCACCAGAAACGACACGATCCAGACCTGGTCGTCCCAGGAATTAGAGACTGTGTATTTCATCGCCGTCGTAGCGGTCGGGGGCTTACTGTTCGGAGGGATACACCTCGCCGCTTGGGATTTCGCCTTTCCCACCCTTACCGAACGCAGGCTCTGGCGCGCCTCGGCGCTGGTCATCGTGGCCTCGCCTATGGTTGACGCGTTGGGGACTGTGGCGGCTGGGGTTTTCGCCGAGGAGGGGGGTGCGGTGGTGGTGGCGACTATCGTGTTCGTAGTTGTTAGTATGCTCTCCTACGTGGCTGCGCGCATCTTTCTGTTGGTCGAGAGCTTCAGGTCGCTGTACTTTTTGCCGCCGGCTGCGTATCAGACGACTTGGACTAAGGACGCGCCTCACCTCGGATAGCTCTGGATGGCTGGCGGAGACGCGTTTTGGTGTCTATTATCTCGATTTGTCCTTTTTTTCTTGATTTAGCTGGTGTGCTGCTGTTTTCTTATACAGCATTCGAAATCGTCTCTTAGAAACTAGGGACATGAACAAGTATGTATCGAACGGAATAACTTGGCACTTCATGTTACGCGCACTCTTTGGCGATCCAGCCGAACCTCCACTCTGCCAGAGTCCCTGATTAGGTAGTCTCCAGCGTGATCCTCTCGCCTCTTCTATCCTCTCTGGACGACCGTACGGAGGCGGGACGAAACAGACAGGTCAGGTGTCGTCGATTTAGGATTCCAGCTGCTCGACGGCTCAGAGTTGTGTAAAGCACGGAGACTGACAAAGGTAACATCCAAGAAAAACCCCTAACAAAAGTCCAGTAGCCATCGCCCCCAAACACGCCCTGTGGCGCGCTGCACAAGTCTCCGAATCACGACCAGAAAGCACCAAAGCAAGGCGGGGAGCCGAAAACCCCCGAGCAATGCGGCTCTGCTCACCCACACCACGGCCCAGAGCAGGCAGCCCACAAGAGCGGGGAGGGGTGCGAGGAAGCGGAGACGCCAAGGGCCGGCCAGCAAACACTCGCACGAATCCGCCGCAGACTCCGCGTCGCAAGTGCGCACGACGGACGCCACACCACCCTTTTACTACTGCCGTTATTTTTCGCAGTGCCGGCCAGCCCAGCCGATCAGCCGCCCGTCACACACCCACTCACCCACGGACACGACAATCCCCGACCCGGCCGACACTTTGACGTGCGAAACCGGCGGATGGGGCCTCAAAAGGCGGGAAACGGAGATGCGTCGGGTGCGTCGGGTGAAAGGAAAAAAGACTAGGTCCATAGGCTGTCGGTCACAAGGCCTCTTCTGCTTCTTCTGTTTGATCCGGGCCCGCATCGTTAGTTTTGTGTTTATCTCTCATATGCCTGCCTGCCCATCGGGAATCCCGACACGTACGACCCTAGGTGTTGGACAACGTAACCGGCGTGGGGGTGGGTGGTTGGGCGGGGAGAAGGGGTGGGATGCGATACTTGGATGGTACATGCGAGGTCCAAGAGGGCTACCTTGGTGCGCGGCCAAGATTTCGGGCACGTCAGCTTCGACCTCATCAGAAAATGGACGGGAAAGGCACCCAGTAGAATGCTCGCTTTCCTAGTCTCTCGACCATCTTAGCAGAACCAGATATGCAGGACCAAGACCGGCGGCAGCAGCGCCTACAAGAAAAAGAAACCCAAACGATGCCCAACCTATCGTCCTCATAACAAATCATGATAACAGAAAGTCATCCCAAAGCCCGCCGATATGCGCCGCTAAAAATCACCCAGGATTGCACAGCACCCTCGCCTTGGCAATAACGTTCTCGTACTGCTGCATGTGCCCGCCCGCCTCGTCGCCTCGCTTGACGATGCCGGGGAACGTGGCACAACGCACGACCGCACCCGCCAGCGCCTCCTCGTCCAGCCCGCCCACGTCCTCCATGCGGGCCGGGTCGAATGTGACGACGGGCGGCGGCACCTCGGGCATAAAGACGCGGAACGACGCCCGCTGCACTGCGAGCAGCCGCGCGAGCTCGATCGACGACGTGATCAGCTGTCTCAGCGACGCCTCGGAGGCTGCCGCTGATACGGCCGGCGCAGGGGTTGATGAGCGGGGCGGGGTGGTGGTTGTGGCTGGGGCGCCGCCGCCGCCGCCGCTGCCGCCGCTACTNCGCACCCAGCAGGCGATTTATCCGACCCACGACGCTATCTGTGAGCCGCGACGTCTCGTCGTGCATCTTGTGCGCTGCCTCCTTGTTCAGGAGCGTGAGGGTTGTGGACCTCCATTGGTTAAGGGGCTCTGGGCCAGTCACTTTTTTGTCGTCGTCCACGGGCGTCGGTCAGCCAAGCCAAGCCAGGTCACAACGAGCCGCGTGGGGTCTGAATGTGTCCCCTTACCGAGTGAGGCTACAAGCGACTCGGCCTGCGCAAGCTGCAAGGCCTGGTGCTCGGTCAGGCCGACAAAGTAGCTGTCAAAAACCATCTCGACCAGTACCATGGACACGAGCGACTGCAGCATCTGTAGCTTGGACGTGCTGATGAGCTCTGCGTACGTCGGCACCAAGGCCGCCAGCTCCTCGAGCGTGGCCTCGTCTGCGCGTGACGGGTCTGTCGTAGCAGTAGGTGAGGATCAGCGGCCGCCGCTTTTTCACATGGACAACGAGGGCAACAACCACACACACATACCCAGCTTGACCCTCCTAAAGTTCCCAACCAGCCAGTTCTGCAGCCCGTTGAATAGGCGCGAGAAGCCGTCGGCAAACACGTCGTCGGCCGGCGCCACGCCCGCGGCCCTGGTGCTGGTGGCGAGCCAGTCCTTGAGCCCGCGGACCTGACCTTTCAGGTCGGCCACCTCCCTCTCGCGCGCGGCCAGATCGCGGCGCGAGGCGTCCCACTCACGGTGCAGGTCGTCGAGCTCCGCGTGGGCGGCACGCAGCTCGGAGTCGACCCGCAAGAATTGCTGGTTGAGCTGGCTGTGCTTGGCCTGCCAGAAGCTGGCGGCCTCGGACTCGTTCTGCGACAGTTGTCGGAGCTCGGTCCGCTTCGCCTCGAGCTCGCGCCCTATGTCTAGGACTTGCTGCTTGAGCGACGATATTGTTTCCGACTCTGCCTCCGCCTGCTTATGTTTCTGCTGCGCCGCCGCCGCAGCCGCCTCTGCTGCTGCTGCCGCGTCGTCCTTGAGCGGGGACCCCGATCGTGGTGCTGCTGCTGGGCTGCTATTACTGCCTTTATGGTGCCGGTCGCCTGGGGTGTCCTGGCTCACGCGGCCACGCGGTCTGCTGCCTTCTCTATGCGCCGCGTGTGGGGTGTTCGGACGACGGTTCGGCGTTCCTGTCCGGGGTGGTGGCGCGGCCACAGGGGCGCCGCCGCCGCCGCCGCCATTGGCATCTGCATTGTCATCGGCGGTGCTCGCTCTGCCGGTGCTGCCGCTGCCGCTGCCGCTCGAGAGGGCTGCGCGTGGCGGGGCGGCTATTACGGAGCCGCCGTTGCGGTCGACCGAAGGGGCCGAAGCGGACGAGGACGAGGACGCCGAGGCGGCGGCAGCGGGCGGGTTTTTTGCTGTGGCCGTCGGGGTGGTGCGGAGGACATGGCTCGAGGAGCCTCCACGGCGCTTGTCGCCACCCATCGAGAGACGCCGGGTGTCTCTGTTTGCCGTCGTCTGGCAAGCGTAGCGAGGGGTGGTGGTTGGTGGGCTAGGGGACGTGAGGCGACGCGGGGTATTTTCGACTCCTCAGCAAGCGCCTGGTGAGAGTCGACGACGACGAAAGAAAGAAACAGCATCAATTGTGGCCGCCGGCATGGCGTCTGGTTGCTATGTTCCAGCGAGTGGTCGCGTCCGCATTCCCCGAGGCCATGCAAAAGATCAGAGTGCCAGTTGGAGTTCGGTCAGCCGCCAAAACAATCGCCGTTCGCCACACGCCATTGGCCTGTCTTTAGGGCGCTGCCTGGAGCCTGCGGGCCATTCGGATAGCGGGCATTGGCCACTGGCCAGCGGACGTTTGTGCTAAGCGAGGCCAGGCACCAACTCAACTCCAAGCCTGCTCACGACATTGATCATCATGACCAAAAGTTCACCTGATGTCAGAACAATTAGACGAAGGGTACCCTGGATAAGCTGAAAATACGAAGAAACGTGATGTTGGCTGTGTGAGACGCTCGAATTAGAAACACAAACATCCCCGTCTGCCTATATCTCAACCTCAGCAACAACCTCATACGCCGCATCCTCCTCCAACCCCTCCCCGCCTCCATTGTCCATCCTCACACTCTTCGCCCCAAACCTGTATATCGCCAGCCGGTCCAGCACCAGCTCCACGCCGCCGGCCCAGTCGTAGTCCGCATACCTCTCCAGCGCCCCGCGCGCGTCCACCGTCGGCCTGCTGCTGCTCCTCCCACCCTTCCCACCCCTTCCTCCTTTGCCTCCCCTGCCTCTTCCTCCTGCTCGCTTGCAGTAAACCGTATTGACAACCGTAGCGTGCAGCAGCAACGGCCTCCTGCCGCCCTCATCCCGCATCAAGCCCTCCTTCACAAACGCCGCATTAACACGCTCGCAGAAGCCCCGCAGCGGCTGGTCCGGCGTCGGCGCCGCGTACACGACGGCCGCCTTTGCCGGGTCGCCGTCTCCCATCGTCTCCAGGCCCCGCAGCTGGACCTTCAACTGCTGCTGCTCCTGCTGCTGTGTGTCACTGCCGCCCGCACCCCTAGCAGCGGCAAGCATCTCCTTGAGCTTGAGGGACCGCAGCAGCGCAACGGCCTTTGCCAGCCTGTCCTCGTCGGCGTCCTCGCTGCTGCTTTGAGGCGGCGACGGAGACAGGCTCATGACGCCCAGCGTGAGGTGCAGCGTTCCCGGCGGCCGCACCGCGTCGGCGGGGAAGCCGAACCCGCCCGCGGCGGAGGGCGCCGTCACGTCGGCGCGGAACGCGGCCATGGCCCTGGAGAGCTGCGCGCGCGAGGCTGGCGACGTGTTTAATGGGATGGCCAGGAAGTGCGTCAGGGCCTGTCTGCCGCTGCTGCCCGAACCTGACGCCATTTTCTTCTTCTCTCTTTCTTTTATCTCTTTTCGCTTCCTGTCCCTTCGGGTCAAAAAGTAGGTAAGTAGGTAGTCTTGAAATGAGTAGCCTTATCAGGACGGAAACACTCAAAGGGCTGGTACCGGTCTGGACGGTAGGGCAAAGGCTCGATATGGTGACCGGGTTGGAATGACGGCTGCGTGGAAGCACAGCGTAAACAGCCCACCATGACCTGTATGCGAGGAGCTTGGGCGGTTTGGGTGGAGGCACTTCTCGGGGTGGGCAGCCTGCAGCTCGCTTTTAGCAGCGAGACACAGGTTTGCCAATTCTCAAACCAATTCATGAGATACAGTAGGGATTCCAAGTTTTGATTCTGTCTTCTTCAACAGACTCGTCTCTCGAGTTCACAGTGCCATTCGCTGTCCTGAGCGAGCGTTGGTAGAAAAGATAAACCGACCCAATAGACCGCCCACGCACCCAACTCAACTGATGCACAGCCATAATGACGCCATCCTCCATCTCACGTTCACTCTCAGCCAGGAAATCGGAAATGATCAAGGAGGAGGTCGGCGGCGTGCATCGAGGACTATAAAGATACATCCTCGGCCAATCAAAGACAACGACGGCGCTCGACACCCGAAATCTCGTAGCAACCACTCGCCAGCAAAAGATACATGACCCCATACCCATATACGGAAACTGACCGACTGACCGCACTGCTGCGTCTGAAGGAATAAAGGTATCAGGTAATTGCGACCTGGCCAGCTATCAACGAAAGTTTAACCCCAAATTAACGCCTGACCCGACAAAACGTGAAGATAAGCCTGTTCTCCCCTGGCCAGCGTCCGGGCTCTGCTGAGATAAAACACCCATTAGCCCCCAGAACTCCATGCTCTTCACGCCATGCTCGGCTATCGTGGGCTGTCCAGTCGATCGGCTTCAGTACCGACTTCCCTCCAACCGCCGCCAGAGATGAGACGCGAGTCTCCTGGTGCTGTCTCGTGCACCTCCATTTTTCCTTTTGATTCTTTTCTCATTTTATTCTTCGTTTCTGTTTTGTCGTTTCCCAATGCGTCGTCGCCGCCCTCGGAGGCCAGTGTGGAGAACCCGGCACCAGGAGTCGTCCTCCTATCCTCCAAGCATGAGCAAATCTCGCAAGTCGTGGTGACGTTGTAAAAGCGGAGGCAAAGAACGATCGGAAGAGCAGTAGAGTCATAAACGAATGAACGCTGCAGCCGCAAATAAATGCTAACGTGAGTGTGGGTGTGGGTGTGGGTGAGGTGGTCGAGGCCTGCCGGGTCAAGGAGCATCTTGTCCTCAAAAGCCCGCCCGAGCGGTGGTAGGCTTGTGCAGGGGAGTCTCCGTTCCTACGCAGCCTTAGTTTCTTGTGCTACTTCTCGAAGGAAGACTTCCACGCAAGGTCACGCCACCGGCGCCGAGAGGGCACCTGTCGGGACTCGGCTTTGAGTTGAGGTAGCAGTCCTAGGTTTCGGCATTGAAGAAGACCAGCAGCTGTTCCTTGAGCTCCGTCATGTCTTTTTTGGCCTGGGCCAGGGCCTTGGTGATCCGGTCGAGGCAGATATCCTGGTTCGGCTCAGGGGTGTTATCCAGCGTGACTCCGTTGCCGTACTGCTGTATGATCTGGCAGCTGTCCCTGACTTTGGGAAAGCCGAGGGTGGCCGACGAGCCCTTGAGGAAGTGTCCCAGGCTGTACAGTTCCTTCAAATTTCTCTCCTTACTGCAGAGCAACCGCACCCAGTTAGTTGAGGTGCCCCACACGCGCGTTCAAACGGGAACCGTAAAAGTGCTTGGTCGGGCCCAGGCACCACGGGTTTATAGATATTGGAAGCCGCGGCGCTGTGGGAGGCGTCTACCAAGTGCGGAAGTTGCCGACCGGGGATGTGCCTAGGCCGCTAAGGAACAGTGATAACAACTTACAGGGCGGTGTCCATCTTTTTAAACGTGTCTTCGGCCTGCTCAAAGAAGCCCAAGACAAGGGGCTTGCTGAATTCCCTATCCTCCTCGCTCTCGTCCATCTCCAGGATCTGGTCGAAGGTTGCCCTGTCGACGTTGTCTCCAAGCTCAGCCATCTTGAGAAGGATCTGGTTCCTGCACGGGGCTCTCGTATTAGCAGGCTGACACGCCAGGGCCAACAGTCGTGCAACCGGCGTCTATGTTGGGTGGCTCGTCGTATGCTTTCTTGGCGCCTGATGGCCACTTAGCATGGAACGGAAAACCAGGAGAACGAGGGGAAAGAAAGCGAAAGCAAATAATAATGTGCGCAAGAACAGACAGGCAGCCACAGATAAACACTATCTGAGCCGCGCTCAGGATCTTGATTGGGAGACGTGGGATAGATCTCGGTTAATATCCGATGCCTTTGCCGCCGAGGGGAGCGAACCAAGTGTCCGATGAGCTTTCCCCGGTGTGTATCGACAAGTCCCTGTTGGGCATCTCCGCGAGAGTGGGTTGAGAAGCCTGGGGGCCGTTTTCCGGGAGGGCAGTGGGGTATTGTATGTAATGTGACTATGAGAATGCAGCAGGTAGTGGAGGCCAGTATGACCCCTCCAGCCAAACCCGGGGAGAGGAGAGAGGTGGCGGAAGGTGAGCAAGCGGCCTGCTTGCTTGAGGCAATGCCGGAACGAACCCCTCGGTGCCGGTCCACGCCCAGCTGCGAGAGCACACCTTTCGTTGGACAGGACACTGGCGATGTCCCGTTGCGTACTCAAACTCCTAGATAGCCGCCAACGCCTCGCTCCACCTTTTTTTCTTTCTTCGACTGTCCAGGTCTGCCTGATTCGTGGTTTCCCACTTGTTCTTTGTCTCTCTCGGAGACTTTTTCTTTTAGAAAGCGAAAAGAAGCGTCATCCCTCAACCGCAGACCACTTGGTTTGCCACACCCAGAAATGACGTTTATGCTAGAGATCTGGCTGGGTTGATGCTGGGTCAAGGCAGACAGTCGGAAAATAACAAAGCCAGCCACAAGGGACAGTCACCCAGTGCGGCCGAAGACGTTGGGAGATGGGTGATATGAATAGGCAAACCGAGGCAGATCATGGCAGGATAGAAACAAACTTACCGTTCGAATGGAGTAGATGTGGATGAAGAGGCAGCGATCCTTGCGAGAGACCTTCGGGCTGGACGAAGGCTCGCAGCGAGAGGTGTCGTCAGCTGGGGCGGGGCGGCGGCGGCGGAGGTAGCGGACAGAACGGGCCCAGGATGGAGGGGATGTGAACCGCAGCCGGTTGGTGACAGGAAGAGCTCGGCGGCGGGATGCCGGTGCGGTTTTTGTTTTCCTCTCAAAATTTC
This sequence comes from Magnaporthiopsis incrustans, assembly GCA_003049425.1. Taxonomy (NCBI): domain Eukaryota; kingdom Fungi; phylum Ascomycota; class Sordariomycetes; order Magnaporthales; family Magnaporthaceae; genus Magnaporthiopsis; species Magnaporthiopsis incrustans. The sequence goes on from PYSR01000079.1 coordinate 148,646, forward strand.
AGTTTTGAGGCTGTGAGCGCCGAAATAGGACGGAAGACGACACTAAGGTACCTGGGGTACGTGGAGGGGGTTGGTTGGAAGGGCGGAGCTGAGGCTGATTCCTTGCGGTGGTGGCCGAGGATGGGCGATGGGCGAACCAGACAGACGGTGCTGGTTTCAGAAGACGCCTTTCTGGTACTAGGTAGGTAGGTGCAGGGCTCGAGGGATAATATTGGCACGGGCGACCTAGGAAGAAGGGAGGGGAGATACGGTCAAACGATTGGGAATGGAGGGTGGTATGTCAGGGAGGGGAGTGACAGACGCGCCAGGAGAATGGAAGATAGAAGGAAGAAAGAGAGCGAGGTCGGTACCTTGGCTCGCTGTCGAGGTACTTTTTTTTTTGCGGCCGGGTCAAAAAAAAAAAAAAAAAAAAGAAGGGACGGACGGAACGGCCTGCCCGACCCCAGCTGCCAGGTACCTTCCCTGACCTACGGCCTGCAGTTGAGGCAGGTGGGTAACAAAACGGTGGCTTTGGAAGCCCGTCTCGTGCGCGGGGCAGGGAGCCGGCACGCGGCGGGTTGGTCATCAAGCCATTGAGCCACTGGCCTCCCCCCTTTTACGGCGGGGACCTGCCTGGCCTGACGCAGGGCTGCCCACGCTGGAATGAGGACCGCTGCTTCCTGCAAGCAGCTGAGGTCAATAACTGTCCCTGCGCTTCCATGCTACTCTACCCGCACCACAGCCAAGGGGAGAAAATAGAAAAGAAGGCGCAAAAAGGCAAATCCTACAGTCAGCAACAATTCCCCGTCGTTCCCTCTCGTGGGTCTGCCCAGGTAGGGCATGGGGTCCCGGATCAAGGTCCTCTCTCTGGGTGTATCGCGTAATCCGAGGCTGGTGGTGGTTCGGAACGGGGGACACTACCATGGAGATTCCGAACACCCACATGACGCTTGTGTCGATCCACCCGGTCAGCTCAGCGGCAGTTGCTGCCGCTATTCCCTATGGGACGAAGTCGGCGCAGAAGAAAAAAAGAAAGGCGAAAAAAGGCGCACATACGGAAAATAAACGAGGCAGATTATCACTAACGGTGGCGGTCTCGGCGATATCCTCGTGCATGCATTCCGCAAGCAGGCGGTTGGCCTCTGGGCAAGGTAGGGAGGCTGTAGGGTTTTCAATGGTGAGGTTTCGAGAAGCGAAGAAGCGAAGAGGCATGAGGGTTGACGCCGTCGTGCCAGGCTATGGGCAACGCGGATCCGCCTGCAGTTTGCAGCAGAACTGGTCCGGTCGATTTTTTCGCCCTTCTTTTTTACTCACTGCTATGGGAACCCTTTGGGCCACCACCAGTGGGGACAGCCAGTTTTACTGTTCCATGGAGCTCCCTGCGTGCTTGCACGCGCCCCGCCCGCCCAACCGGCGACGCCAATGCACGATGACCTCGACAAAAGGAACACCGCATCTGCCCTCCCCACCTCGCAGGATACCTACAGCATTCCCAATTCTCCCATGGGTCTTCCCAACTATCGGCCGTGGGGACATCACGCCTCCCAAGTCGGGAGCGCGACCCGAGACGCTTCTCATTTACCAGCGGGCAGGGTGAGATCCCAAGCAGCCTTTTTTTTTTCCTTTGGCGGTCTGCCTCCTCATCGTGGGCGCCAGCCTCGGGCACCTACCCCGCCGGCTATTGCAGCCCACTTTCTTTCCCACCAAGGCGCAGTAGCCCAGAGAAAAGAGCACGCTAGGTACGTTACCGGTTGGCGGGATCTCAACTGACCGGGCCCGGACCCCTTTTCTTGTGCATTCAGAAAAGAGCCTCAGAGCCGGCCCAAGCACATATTGTGGCACGTGAGTCTTGCTAGTGTAAAATACATAGAACTCCGAATTTCGGAGAAAATCTCTCATCGTCTGCCCTCCCCACTGGGAGCGTCATTGCCCGACGTGGTGGAAGATACCGAAGCGGCTTCGGACGGAAAGCAGCTGCAGGGACCATGCCAACCCCCTGGATAGGTGAGCCGGCACCGACGAAACGGGAAAAGCAAGCTTTTACTGCAGCGTCATTTTTCCAGGGGTCCTCAGGTCGTCGAACCCTGTGCCGCACATTCGCAAGCTGAATTAGGCCGTTGCGTTTTGCACTCGGCAGGTATTGCGGGCTCTGCGTCCAGCGTTCTGAGCTCAAAGATGCACCTTCTATGATGTCTTGGATCCATACC
>PYSR01000008.1:0-116089 GCA_003049425.1 Magnaporthiopsis incrustans
GGCCTCGGCGGCGGCGTTGGCGCGCATCTCGGCGGCGGCGACGGCGGCGTTGGTGCCGGCCAGGAAGGCGGCCTCGTCGTCGGGCCAGAAGGCCGGCAGGGCCCACGACGCGAGGTGCTCGGGCTGCGGCAGCGTGGCGATGTAGGCGTGCCAGTGCGAGGCGCGGCCGAGGAGGTGCTGCTGGATCAGAAAGCAGCGGCCGACCACGTGCGGCGGGACGGCGCGCACAAAGGCCTCGGGGAAGGCCGTCTCGTCTGCATGGCCGCCGTCGTGCTGCAGCGGCTGGCCGCCGACCACGGCGTTGAGGTACGACAGGGTGGTGGACAGCGGGCAGGCGACGACGGCCTCGAGCCGTGGCGGTGGCGACGGTTTGCCGCTAGAATTAAGGCCTGGTCCGGGGCTGGTGGCGACGGGCCGGTTGATCGTGGGGTTCTGAGGGTCTGGGGCGGAGCGCGGGGCGCAGTGGCCAGATGACGCGGCGGCCGCTTTGACGCGCAGGGAAAACCCCGTCTGCTCGTCGCTGTAGACCTCGACGTCCGGGTGGAGGAAGCCGCCGTGTGACTTGTTCCATTGCACCAGCGCCGCGAATCGCTCCTCGTCGGCAGGCTTCATTGCATTGAGGCGCTGTTAGTTGCTGGTGTGAAATTTGAGCGGATGCGGCAACACGAACAAATTTTCAGCTGCTCGTACGGTGGGCCAGGCCAATCAAGCGCCTGGCTGCCCCGCCAGGCAGTAACGTCCCAGCGCCCACTCATCTCGCAGTGCTTGGCCAGGCGGCCGTTGATGCTTGGTAGCTGAGCCTCTCCATCATACTTGGCAGAAAACGGCCCCCGGTGCTTCTTGATCCTTCCGCTTGCCGAGCTGGCCCGGGATTTTGGCCTGACAGGATATTCGACATGCCATCGACATCGTATATAGATGGAAACTTCGCCCAAGTGAAACTTAACCATGTGCCAGCGTTGCGGGCCCGTTTGTTTCCTCCGCTGCGCACGGCCCCCCTGCTTCCTGTCCCTCCCGTTCGGGCTGGTGTTCTAAATCTGGCCGCCTTGATCTGCTGCAAACGTTTCGAACTTGGCAGCTGCTCCTTCTCGAGCCAACTCAGCGCCGTCGTCTTTTGGAGGCGCCAAGCAGCCAGAGGATTCGAGCTGCAGGGCCGACGTGACATTCAATCAGCCAAGACTCTCGCTGGAGTGGTTGTTGGTTCATATTAAACTCCCAACGGCCGTGCCGCTCCCGCACAGCCACGGCCCCAGAGGATCGCACAAGAACAGCCAAGACCTGGCTCACTGGGCCGTTCTTTTGCACCTGGCTTGGCTTGTTGGTGCGCGACTCAGGCTGTAGGGCAGTCGCCAAGGGTGGCGCTGGCCGCGTGCTGCCATTCCAAGAATTGAGCCATGCCGGCGTGGGTCTGAAAGCCAGGGCACCGTTGCACCCCGTCGTCCTCGGCAGGAAACCTTCACCTCTTGGCATGGCCTGTCAGTGTGCGTGCGGTAACCTTGACAGCTATTTCCAGACCGGGACCCATCTTCGATGGTCGTTTCCATGAATGGGACATGGTCACGGTCCAGACCACCTGCCCGCTACAAACCCTTCCGTCGTGATTATAAGACGTCGTGTCCTGCCGCGCTAAAACTCATATTTTTTCTCTTCCCATCTTCCCATCGGTCGACTCGGCTCCAGTATTTCCTTTTGTTTATCATTTCCTTCTGTTTCTCTTATTGTCTTCCTTCTGTTTTCGTATTACTCCCCAACCCCAACCAAACCGCCATAATGACCCGCCAGGACACCTCTCCCTTCCGCAAGCTGGTCCTCGTGCCGCTGTGGCTGATCCGCGACCTCGTCATGACGGTCAACATCGCCCTCCTGGCCCTCATCATCTTCGCCTTCGCCTATGCCGAGCGCAAAGGCAAGCACGACGAGATGGGCAACACTTGGAAGGAGCTGAGGAAGAGCGGCGTCACCGCGGGCACCGTCATCGCCGTCGCCGCCGTCAACATGTGCATCATCATGGTGTGCCTGATCCTTGACCTCGTCTGCCTGGTCAAGCGCATCCGCCACACCCTGACGCCCAAGTTCTTCCTCGTCTCCAACTCTGTCCAGACCGTAAGTACTTGCCGTCTCCAGCTACTGCGCACACGACGATAAACTGACCTTCGCCCGCAGATCATCTGGACTGTTCTCTTCGCCCTTTCCATGGTGGGCACCCGGACCGCCGGTCCCATTGTCATCGCCGTCCTGATCTAGTGAGTATCTACCAATCACTACTTCTACTCGTCACTCTTGGATCTACAAGCAAAGTGCTGACCAATACGCCACATTTCTTCAGCCTCACCTTCATCGGCATGCTCATGTACGCCGTCATCGTCTACCGCCGCGAGAAGAGGAACCCGACCGTGAACCAGGAGAACAAGATGGATTTTGTGCACAACCCCCACCTGGGCTAAGCGTCTTGAGCATGTCGCCTCGTCACGCTCCGGAGTCTAGGGCGCAATAGGCGCCGGTGTTATGAATTTCCTATCTTGTCCGTCTTGTTTGTTGGCGCGAGCCTGCGCCCCTGGCCGCCACAACCCCCACCGTTTTTGCGTTTTTCCACCCGTTCTTAGCCGCCTTGCTAGCCACTGCCTAGGCCGGCTGCAGTTCAAGATGCACTGCTCGAGGAGCATCGACTGCTATTAAGAGTAGAATCCTACGTTTTACACTCTTACGTTAAATCCTTTGTGGTGTCCGGTGCGTATACCTTCCGTGTTGATGGACATTCGTGGGTAAAATAGCCGCGGGTCCCACTGTACAAATGCCAGCATGCTGGTGCCCAAGGTCTCCCCGGAGCCTACAGCGCTCGGGGATAAAGCGTCCCCGACTTCATGTCCGCATCTCCTCGTCTGGCCGCGGCTTGACGGTCTCTCTTCGGACAGACACCAGGCCGCTCGCCGCTATCCACGGCCCGAGGCGCCGGATGCGCCGGTCGAACTGTCGCATCCTTTTGGTGGAAACCTGCACATGTTTGCTCCGGCCTTCGACGTCGGGGACGTCATCGCAGGCGATGGGGCCTTCGACCTCAAAGTCCTGCATGTTTTTCATGAGGTTGGTCTCCCTCCCGTCTACGGTTGCCCTCACCTGCTCGCCGGCCTTGTAGAGTGTTGGCGCCGACATTCTGGTTTGGTGGGTTGATGGGATAATATGTCTTTGGTACGGGGGGTTGCTTGCGCACCCGCGCCACGGCCGACGATCTCGGAGCCGGATGGGAAAGGGTGTGTACAGCGACTTTCTTTATCCTGCTCTCGGGCGATAATTACCTGTCTAAAATTTGCGCCATGTCGAACCTGAAGCGAATTTGTATGCTGGGCCCTCGGGCAAGGGAATCACTCTGTCCAAAAGTCGAGCAGTCACGTCAGTGAGCCGATTTCCATCTAGTCAGCTGTGCCGGCTGGGAGAGCGTCTTTTACCACCAAAACTTCCCTCGTGAAGTCGGGTCGTTGGTGTCTTTTCCTAGCCTCTGTGCTGTCCGCCTTGTATGTCAAGTACATGCGTCGGTCACCAGGCCACTCTGATGTCCTGATCAGCATCAGATGTGCTTTGGTTGATCTAGTTCTAACTTCTCCAGTTTTCCTTCTCCTGTACACCTCATCGTTCACCAGCCTCGGCCTTGCTATCCTCTCCTCCAGCAGCTGCAGTGCACGAATCACACAATCTGCGTCACCATGCCCGAGTGACCGGGTCGGCAGACACCTGCCGCCGACTACATATTTGGTGCAATCTTCCCAGCAAGAAGCACCCGTTATCTTCTTCCCTTGCTCGCCCAGATCGCGACGCCGACTCCGCAAACCCCAAGCAGTCATCGCATCACCATGAAATGTTCCCCGCTCGGCTTGCTCCTCGGCACAGCCGCTGCCTTCCACCTGAGCCTCCCTGAGCCGGCATACATCCAGAAAACAGACGGCAGTCTCAGCAAGGAGAGCGGTGCCTACCCGCCATGCGGTGGCGGCAGCCTGCTCGGAGCCTTCTCCGACTATCCGCACGCAGGATCCCCGTTCTCCGTGACCACGGACCTGAACGAGTGCATCTGGGCTCTGCGGGCGTTCCACGCGGGCGAGAGCGACAAGGACCTGGCCACGCTCAAGTACATATGGCAGACCGGCGCCGGCTCCCTGTGCATCCCCTGGCTTCCGGACACTGGCAAGCTGCTAGGCTCCTTCCCCGATGGTGCCGAGTCCACCTTTTCCGTCTACCAGCTGTCCAAGGATGGCCGCTACCAGTACCAATGCGCCATGGTGTATTTTAGAGAGAGCTTGCCCCGGGGTGACGTCCCCGCGAGCTGCAGCAACTCGACCGGCGTCCAGGCAAGGTTTATCGAGTTTGACGAGATTGAGGACTTCCGCAACCCGTCAAAACATAGCTCCGCCTCTGCCACTAGTTCCTCAATGACACCAACCAGTAGCTCTTCGGCGTCGTCGACCAGCTCTAGCGAGTCGCCGACTGCCTCTTCCTCGTCGCCCACAACGTCCTCGTTGTCTACAAGCTCCACCGAGTCTTCTTCAGCAGCATCTACTTCATCGTCCGCTCATTCCACAGAGTTGTCTAGCTCTCCGCCGCCGATCACGCTGACCTCCCTGGTAACCTCTGTCGCCATAGCGGTCCCGCAGCCATCGCCGTCCACAGCCGAAGCCCCAGTGATAGCAACTACCACGGTGACCTCGCCCTCGCAGCCGCCCTCCATCTCGGCAACCGCGCTTTCGGGCAGTGACGACGCAGGCGGCAGTGAGCAGGATCGGCGGAATTTCGTGGTCGTCACGGTCCTCGCCTCGGTATTTGGCACCATCCTGCTGATCTCGCTCTGCTGCTGCGGCTGCTGCTTTTTCCGCGGCGGATGCGGCGACTGGTCTTATGCGCTAGCCTCTCGTATCGGGCTAGAGCTACCCCGGACGACGTCAAGAACGGCGCCCACGACCCGCGTGGCGGCCCCTGACGTCGAGCCGGGGCTCCCGTTCAATATCACCGTCAATAACAAGAACTAGTGACAGGATCATCCCTCCTTTCGGCTTCCCCCTTTCTGGTTAGTGCCGGTTTTTTGCGTTTATATTCCCGAAGAGTGATTGGTTGGATGGCGCGTCCAGCTGCGAATGGGTGCGCAACAGCCCCGCGTGGAGGGGGTCTGAGCGCTGAGGCTGAGAGGGCGAGCGAGGCGAGTATGATGGCCGCGATTGGTGGGACCGGGACATCTCTCCCGGAAGCGCAGCTGGGAGCCGCAGAGGCTAACCTTGAACGGACTACCCACGGCCCGAGACGCCCTATCTAATGCGGACATCCATGCTAGGGCCGAGGTTCAGCTGCCGACATGCAGACGATCGTCACGGTGGCATCCGCCGAGAGTTCCGGTTACATCCCGCCCACGCCAAGACAGCTGAGCTGCCCATGTCATGGACCATCGACAAAGCGGCAGCCACCTGGCAGGTCCAGCTCGCTCAAAGCGCAGCTTGGAAGAGAGGTAGCGGCGATTATTGGAAGAGATTAGCCCTCCTTTGATAGCTTTGCTGCAGCCACAGTGGCTGGCTGTCTTCGGTCAGCTGGGCAGGGCTTGCGTGAAGGGATAGACCCATGCGATCGACAGCCTTTCGTAACTCCCCTAGGCAATCACAGCATAGAAGGACCTTTTCCTATCGGGACCCCCGCTTATATGGAACAGGGAATAGCATCAAAAAACGCCTCATAGTCTAGATTAGGCTCTAAGGTTCATTGAACGTCAGCTGCGTGTCTGAAATGGGGATAGCTGCACGAAACTAGCAAGAATGTGGCTGGCTACGCGGAACTGGTGGGAAGTGGCTGGCTGGAGTCCGGCGCACCTGGTGGGCGGTGCGTCATGCCGTCAATCCTTGTCTAGACAGGTATAGCTACGCTGAGAGGCAGCTCGAGTGTGAAGAGCTGGACTGCAATCATAAATCTGAACGAGGGGAGGTCCTCTGAATTGAAAGCTATATAGTCAGCAGGCGTCGCCGAACGGGACGAGACTCTTCCTGTAGCGTCACGCACAATCCCACAGGCTTTCTCCCCGAGTCCCCTGGCCTTCTACCTCGCCTAGCTATTTTGCTCAACACTCCTGCTCCCTCTATCTCCTATCTGCCTATCCACAAGATGGCTCAAGCTGCAGTCTGGACACTCTCCACCGTCTCGGGCGAGGAGAGTATGCTCGTCCCCCGCCATGACAACTACTCTCGTGAACATGGCGGCGAGGATGGCCACGAGTCCATCATTGGCGTTGACGGTCGAATGGCCGTCTACCCGCATGATTACCAGGACGGCGGCCCGTACCGGTGTACGTACTGGATAAGCCCACATCACTCGATCATGCTCATACACTAACCAACCAAAAACTCACCAGCGGTCGTCAAGATCCAGGCTCGCTTCCGCAACGCAAGGACAGGGGTCTCGGTGTGGATGATGGCCTCGGGCTGGCTGATCGAGCCCAACCTCGTCGTCACCGCCGGCCACGTCGTATACGACTGGAGTCAGAATCTCAAGGAGGCTCAGGAGATCAGGTGCTACATCGGCTACCGCGGTCGCGCCTCCATCCCCACGACTCCGGAAGACGAGGGCTCGGATGGAAGGCCCCCGGCTGTGCAGGGTCGGCTGGCGACCAAGGTGGTCACCACCGCTCAGTGGATCCAGAACAACGACGACCGCACCCGCAGCAAGGATGTTGCCTTCCTCCAGCTCGACAAACCCTTCAAGGGAAACCTGAACCTGTTCAAGTACACGAACGTGACGCCGACGTCGGGCAACGAAGTCATCCTCGGCGTGGTGGGATACCCCGGCGACAAGAGCCTCGGCAGCGAGAGCGGCGCCGAGATGTACGAGCAGTTCATGCCCACGGACTACAACATCGAGGCCAACAAGAACCACATGATTGAGTATCAGCTGTCAACCTTTGGCGGTGAGTATCCAGCCGACACCGAGCGGGACCGGAGCTTACAGATACTGATACCCCACTTCTTCCCCTTGTAGGACAATCTGGCGCGCCCATCATCCGCCGCGAGGACGGCCTGGCCATGGGCACCCACTGCTACGGCGGCGGCGGCGGGGACGGAAATTCGGGCAACGCCATTGGAGGCAAGTACGGCAACCCCTACATCGCCTTCATCGACGTCTTCTCCATGCGAGTCGCCACCAAGAACGGCGAAGCTGTGCTGGTGCCGCTCGGCGAGGCGACCGCCAACGGAACTGGCAACAATCAGGGCCGTGGTAGCGGCAGCAACGAGCCGCAGAGCGGGGAGTGCGTTCCCGCCCACGACGGAGATACCGAAGGACTCCTCGACATCATCGGCGGTCTCGTCGGTGCTGCGCTGCCTGCGCTGCCTATCGCCGGCTCTGTCCTCGGAGGCCCCGTCGGAGGCGCCATTGCCGGCGTGGCCAGCAGCATCATCGGGGCGCTGGCGGGCGCCGAGAGCACGGAGGACGGCGACTCCGCCAACAATAGTATCAGCGGTGCGGCTCCGGATCGAGCAGTTCTTGCCGAGGCCGCTCTCCAGACGATCGTGGCGCTTCAGGACGGCCCCGAGGTGGATCGGCTCCTCGACCACGTCAGAGACATCTGCAAAGACGGCGTCCCTAACCTCGACGCGATCGCGAGCAAACTCCGTCCCGTCCTCACCAAGCACGTGGCCCAGATGACCGTCCAGGCCATGAACCGGAACGAGATTGTCATCCACCCGCCGACCGAGGCGGCAGTTGACGACTCCATCCGGCGGCCCCTGGAGGAGCACCGTACAGAGTCCGAGCTGAGCAGCAGCAGCGACAAGGGCAAGGACCTCTACGAGTGCCTCATGGCGCCCACGATCCCCGTACCGGGCGAGGAGGGCTTCTTGGATCACCTCGGCCCGCTGATATCCAAAGCCCTGCGGAGCGCCAAGCCCATCGCCTCCCAGATGGCCAAGAAGGCCGTCGAAAAGTACGGGCCGCAGGTCATCGCCGCCATCTCGGGCAAGCTCGGAGGCGCCGAGTCTTCCATAGACGATGAAGTCATGCTCAACGACGGCGCCATGCACATCCTGCTCGGCCGCGCCTACGTCGCCGACGCCTCGCTGCAGGCCCTGTCCTCGCTCAGCAAGTCCGATCTGCAGAAGCTCAGGCTCAGTCCCGAAGTCGCGCGCGAGCACGGCCTGCAGGAGGAGGGCGTCTTCGACTTCCTCAAGGCGGCGGCCCAGACGCTTGGCCCGCTCGCCCTCCAAGCCGGAAAAGCTATCGCGCCCATCGCGCTCGGCTACCTCAAGGACACCATCAACGGCGGCGGCGGCGGCGCCACGCGCGAGTCGGCGGCCGCCGTCGACAGCAACAACAACAGCAGCAGCAGGCACCTTTCGGTGCGCGATAAGCTGAGCAATAACGCTCGCAAGAGGTCCACGTCCAGGCTCAACGACGCCTTTAAAGTAAGCGGCCCCGGATTATTCCTATGTGAACAGGTGGAAGAGTACGACGACGACGAGGAAGAGAAGGATGGTGATGAAAGGCCTAGTTGCCGGATGCGAAGGAGGTCCATTGACAGCAACCCGGATGGCCTCGTTCCGTCGTACTCTCCCCCGCCCCTGCCGAGGTATTAGAAGAGCTGGCTGCTAATGACGGTTTGCATGGTGGATAGGCGGCTGCTTGAGTGAACACAAGCTACAGGGCTGGACAGAGGGGGCAAAGGGAAGGCCTGATCGGGATGGGGGATTGTTTCGGTTGGCAGCTCTTTTCACCGAGGGCCGGCTTGCGCGGACGCCGCGGCAAAAGCGAGGGCACAAAACCCTTGCATTTTATACTTCTAATCCGTTATTTCCGCACCAAGTCCAAGTGCCCGCCGCAGCGACTCCACGCCTGTGCTTTCTTGACCTTCCTGGACAGTGACGGTCAACGACAGGATCCACCAACAGCGGCCAGAACCGGCGTTCGTCATGATAGGTGGCCAAATACCACTCGGCTGAAAAACAATAATTGGTGTGGTTGACAAACGCCATCCCCGTGACCCATCTGGCGAAGGCTGAACTCCCAAAATGGCGTCCATGTCCAATAGAACGAGACGGCGCGAGGCCCGTCCAAGCCTCGCCAAAGCACCCCATGCTGCGGTGCGACCAAACCTTCTTTGATCACATCTCCGCCGTTAGCGGGCCTCTGTGTGACATGGGTTGGGGAGGGATGGCCTTGGCATCAGCAGCGATCGCGTGAAGGCGCCCTGATTGGCGGCGTTTTATGCGGAATATTACACACAGCACCAGGCGCTGCAGCGCCGATCTGTGGATTGCATCTACATATGTGCCTAGGGCTGATTCGTATTGTTGGCTTGACAGGGCCCGTCTCGTATGCGCGGTGAGCAAGCCGGGTGACCGTCGTTGGGAGGCTGGGGGTTGCTGGGAGAACTGACTAGTGGTGACTGGTTACCTACCTCCCTATATAGCTCGCCTCTTCCCTCTGCTCTTTGTCGTTCGTTCGGTGATGCCGACCGTCCGCCAGCTCAGGACATATACACATCAGGAACTCGCCCTCCCCTGACTGTGCCACACTCACCATGGTTCGTGTGACGACCTCGGCGCTCCTGCAGACGGCGGCGGCAGCGGCCTGCACCATCCCGACCGTGCCGCCCCCAGCCAACATCACCCGGGGGTTCGCGGTGCAGGTGCAGAACCCCAAGTTCCCCGAGGTGCACAACCGGCTCATGAACCTCTGGTCCGCCGGCGGCGGCGACCAGCACCTGTACCTCGCCCCGGCCGGCGACCGGGCGAGAGACCTGACGCTCGTCAACGGCGTCCTGACCAAGGCCACGGTCTCGCCCGTCATCCGCGCCGTGATCAACGGCGAGGTGAGTAACCCCGCGCCGCACCCTCACGGGCCGAACAGGAGGTGACAGACGACATAAAGTACGAGCTGGCGGACAACACGACCAAGATGTTCATGACGGAGCGCGGGGACCCGCGCGCCGTGTACGACGTTGTCTACGGCTGCAACCCAGACACGGACAGGGTCCAGACCGAGCTGGCCTTCAGGGCGCGCGGGTCCCTCCTCGGCGGCCACATTTGCGTCCGGACGGCGTCCGGCGAGCGACACGAGTTCCGGTACTCGCCCCCCGGAAACACAGGTAAGCTTTTTCTGCCGCCCGTCTGCTCGCCTGCCGAAACGGGGAAACGGGTTGGGTTTGAACTGACCCGCATGTTGCACAAAACAGCCTGGACCCCTGCGAGGCCGTGTATGGAGGTCAAGCTAGTCGTCATCCATTCTTCGTGAGCGTGGGCTTCGGATGAAAAGGGTGATGGGGCCGAGGAAACACGGGATGAAGGATCAGCATTCGGTCGAACCTATGGGGCGGCGTTCTTAGTTGGGATGGTTGATCCTGGTTGAAGGGAAACATTCCCTATCCCCCACCGTCACGTTAATCCTGTGATGGTATACCTGGATACCATCGTCAGTCGAGCACGTGTCACAGGATGCGGGTGTAACTATCTCGACCGTGAGTCGGCAAGTTGGTGCTTGCGTGGCCGCCTCAGCCCACACCACGGCCTTGGAGCGACGGGTGCAGCAGAGTGACCGTATCTCAGCCATGTCCCTTATAAACTCGGAAGGATAGCACAATCTAGAGCGATCTGCTCGGTGTGCACTCCAAGATATCCATCTGCAAGCGCTCCATAAGCAAAAACAAAGGCCAGCAAGTTGCCCACCATGTCCGAGACCTCCAAATCCGCCTCCTGCTCGAGCACCGGCACGTACTCGTCATCGGCGGGCTCAAGCACCGCCAGCGGCGGCAGCAACGTGTCCGGCAACGGCGGCTCGACAGGCGATCTAATCCAGTGCGCCCACTGCAAGATGTGGACGGGCACCAGGGTTGGCCACAACTGCCAGCCCAACGACCCGGACAAGGGCAAGGTGGGTGCTGGTGCTGATGGGGTGGATATCACTTGTACGCGGCGCTAACAATGCTGCCCAGTATGCCTAGGACTGCCGCTGTGGCTTTCCACGACGTAGTGCTTGACCCAAGGTGATGGTTAGGGTTAAGGGGTGGCTTCTGCGTCGGGCAAGCATATTTAGTGGTTGTGGGTTAGAGGGCCCGTATCTCCCAAAGCGAGGAGACACACATGCATGATCAAAAAATACACCCATTGGTCTACCATGACGGCCACGCCGTAACCAAGACCGCCGTGACGGCGTTGACATTATAAATCCCACTATTCCCCGCCGCCCTCGTCGCGTTGTTGAGGTAGCAGTTGCCGCCGCTGGCGGCCATGGCCCGCATGGCCGATGGCAACACGACGAGGCGGCAGCGCAGACTATCGCCCCTGGCGGCGCCGGCGCCGGCGGACCGCACGTTCATGCTCGCACAGGAGTCGAGGCAGGAGTCGAGCGAGTAGGCTCAGTGCGCGACGATGACGGACATCGCGCCCGCGGCCTCGCGCCCGGCGCCCTGCGAGTCGCGCGCGCACTCGAGCGAGAAGTGCGCGTCGCCGAATGCGCTGACCGCCGCGTTGTCCAGCCGTGAGCAGCCGAGCGGCGGCGCGGCGTGGTAGGGCGAGGGAGCCGTTGTTGCCGAACCGGTTGCTGGGGCGAGAGTGTCGTGGCTGCTGCTGCTGGGTGCATATCCGGTTAGCGGTTTTGTTTTGGTGTGTTGGCAGGCATAAACGTGTGAGGACTGCCCTGCCCGTTGTTAGTCAGCGTCGATCCCACGACGCCGCCAACAACAGCGCCGCTGATCAGCCTGCCGACCAAGGCGGCCACGGCGGCAGACAGCCACGGGTCCAGCCCCCACGAGGCCGGTTTCCGCCGCTGATCGTCGGGCGGCTTCTCCCGTCCGTGGGATTCTGAGTAGCGCCTGGTTTTAGGTGGCGGTGGGCCTACGGTGCCGCCCTGGGTGGCGGCATGCAAGCTCATGTTGGTGATGGGCGTGTAAGTGTAGGGGGATACCGGGCTCTGGTAACCGGAAGCGGGCAAGTGTCTGTGTTCTGCCGACGCTGGGTGCGCGACCTGATGGCCATCGTCGAGCGCCAGCTCCGGCGCGGCGCTGGTGTTGTCCATGGCGGCGGACGCCTGTCTGCGAACAAGGCTCTTCCCTTGCCGCCCAGGGCGGACTCTGTTGCACAAAGCCGTTGTGGTGGGAGAAAAGGAGCGACCATCTCCTAGCGGCTGCCCGCGCCTGGGACGCTTTTCGTCTTTAAGAGGAATGGAAGGTTCAGGAGGAGTACCCATTTGCATGTCCGTCGCCGTCAGAGCTTGATTCACGGCAGTGCATAAGGCACAAAAAGGCAAACCCCGATTTATAGTTGGCAGATCCTAGGGACAATTTCCTAAACGAAACCTAAGAATGTTCTGCGGCCAAGGCAAGGCCCGATAAGGCTGACGGAAACGACTTCCCCACCAAGTCGGTCCCCAATCATTCCACAAATTTGGACATACCTCGTATGCCAGCAATCCAAATAACGGTCCAAATCGCCGGAAGCAGGAGTTTTTTTTTTTTTTCTTTTTTTTTTTTAAAAAAAAAATATTAGCTGGGGAGTAACAGGTACGCGCCTGGGTACTCGTGGGATAAGCCTGTACTTCCAGCACGATAGCGTTATACGAAGCCGGTTAAAAGGCCCTTTGAACTGCCTGCGCCTTCGTACGTGTGTAAGGCCGACTGCGACATGTGAACCGGAACCCGGACATTTGGCCCGATGCCAGACGCGATTCTAGCCGGGTCGAAGTTTGTCGACCTCTGCCAGAACCAGCCGCCGTTTCTTCTCTTCGCGGCCAGACTACGCAAGATTGAGCTCGATGGTCCAAGACTTCCATAGATGCGGGCGCGGGATCTTGGATACCCTAGGCCCTCCTCCTAGAGCCGTAGGAGCACTGTTTATTGGCTGGGCCAACTGCAGGCCATCCTGCGCTGCCGATGGAAATCTTGGCAGGTCGGCGAGTCGGGCCTGGCGGATAGACGTAGATCGGGCTGGAACAATTGCCGAACGCGTACGGAATGCGTCGTAGTTGCAGGGCCGCTACTCGCTCGGCTGAAGTGGGTACGGGACGTCCCGCCGACACACCCGGCTGCCGGTGGGGAAACTGGACGACAACTTCTCGACCCTGTGTAGCAGTGCTTTGTGCAGAGGCGTACGAAGGAGCCAATCGATGGGTTTTGTAGGCCAGTATCGGACACCATTGCAAAGCAGCTGTCACGGGCATGGAGCAGATCTGAGTGTCCAAAAGCGCGGTGCGCGTAGGAGTATATAAAGCGAACAGCCAGAGCAGCTTGCCGATGGGCTATGTACAAAAGTCTCTAATCCCAGCCAAGATGCGCGATGAAACATATGCAACGCCCCAATGCTATGCAAAAAGACCACCTCGGTGAGAAACGTAGAACAAGACGTAAGGAAAATAAAAAGCATAAAAATCGCAAAAAAAGAAGAGAACATCATCCAAAAAAAAAAAAAAAAGACACAAACACCGGGCCTCCTCGGCCAACAAAAAAGGGGGTATCAGAGAATCAAAGACTTTAAAAGTAAAGTCATAGCAAGCCTCTGGCTGCGAGAAGCGAAGGGCACGCAACTTCGATGCCAAGAGAAACAAAGATGACATCTTAGGAGGTGAAGGCGGCGACGTACTTGACGTCCATGGCGCTCTGGGGACCACCGACGGTCTTGGCGTTGGGGGTGACGACACCCTTGCCGGCCTTTGCGTTGGGGAACTCGCCGCCGACGGCGACGTTGAGCAGGATCATCTTGGGGGTGCTGGTCAGGGGCGCCCAGGCCTTGGCGTCGCCGACCTGCTGGCCGGTGAGGGTGAAGGTGGGCTTGCCGTCGACGGACCACACGAGCTTCTCGGCCTTCCAGTCGGGCTTGGTGCGGTCGACGTCGATGGCGAACTTGACCCACTTGCCGCGCGTGTAGGCGGCGCCGGTGCCCCTGCCGTTCTTCTCGTCGCAAGGGCCGCCGTTGACGACGCCGCAGTGGGCCGTGTGGAAGACCTGGGGCGCGCCGTTGGACACCTCGAGCACGTCGAGCTCGCCGATGGCGGGCCACGACGTCACGTTGTCGCGGAAGGCCGACCCCATGGACCAGAAGGCGGGCCAGATGCCCATCTGGGTCGACGGGTCCGAGGCCGGGATCTTGATCTCGGCCTCGATGCGCAGCTTCTTGCCCGGCGGGCAGACGAAGTCCTGCGACTTTGTCGTCTCGATGCGGGCCGACGTCCACTTCTCGCCCTTCTTGACGGGCGTGATGCGCAGCGCGCCGTCGACGATGGCGATGTTCTCCTTGTCGGCCGTGTAGTGCTGGATCTCGCCCGTGCCCCAGTTGGTGGCGCCTCCCGGGTAGCCGATGCCCAGGTCGTACGTCCACTTGGCCTTGTCGGGCTGGCTGCCCGCCTTGGCCTTGGAGAAGTCGTCCAGGAAGACGACCTTGCTGAAGCCGGCCGGAGGCTTGACGCTGCCACCGGGAGCTGCCGCGGGGACCGGGTTGCACAGGCCGGCACCGATGGCGAGGGAGGAGACGAGGAAGGTCTTGAAGGCAGACATTTTAACAAGTGAGTGTTTTTTTTTTCGTTTATATAAAATGGACAACGTTCTCTCAAAGAAAATGGAGCGAAGGGATGAGGTGGCCCGATAGCAAGAGAAAAAAAAAGGACAGAAAGGAAAGGAGACAGAAGGAGATAAATAGACTGAAAGAAAAGGGAAAAGAGACTGTTGTCCTGATGGATGAGGATAGAGAGGGGGAAGGAATACGACTCTGGATGTCGACGTCGTCACATTTAAATAAATTGCAGGACGGCACAAACGCCAAGACGGCCCCGATGTGGAATTCGGCTCGCCCCTGGGGACGAGTGTCAGTTCGGCACTGCGACGCTGTCGTCCAACAGCCCGACCCTTGACGGCGGGCGCCGGCAGGGGTGCGAGGCTGTCATTGGAGCCTCGACGCTAAAGCACGGAAAAAAAAGAAAAGACGTTTCAAACGATTAACTTCCCTTCCTGGACTGGCTCGTTTGTTGCTTGTCGCTTGGCTTTGATCGCTAAAACGAGGCTGTCACCATCCGATCTCATCTTCAACCCCCTTTTCCTGCTTTGATCTCTCCGGACCCCGTTTGCTTAAGCGTGGCTCCAGAAAACTGCCTGCCAAGGGCCTGGCGCTCTCGAGCCGAATCGAGGAATTCCTGACTCGGCTGCCGGTCCCCGCAGGGTGCGGTCTATATTGGGAAATATCATGCGTTGAGACTTGCCCAGTCCGGCTAAGTCAGCAGCGGATTCATATTCCCCAGCAATCAAGGGTGTCCTCGCCTGGGCCATGAACCGTGGCGTCTCTCTCCTGATTTATGCTTGAAACCGAGCTTTTTTTTTTTTGTCCCAGACGCATCTCGTTCGAGGAACCGTTATTAATGGCCAAGAGAGCCAAGGCCCTCCTGCGGCTGTTTCGTGGGCTTTTGTCTATTCGTGGGCGACAAGCATAGCCGTGGGGGAGCTTCAACGGCCCAAGCCTCTTTCGCTTTCCTTCACGGCAAGGCATCGTGCTCTCCCACCGCCACCGAGAGAAGGGACCTGGGAAGCGACGCGGAGGTTTCCACCCTCGGCTCCGAAGGTCACAGCACTGGCCGCATCCTCTTACTGTGCATGGTAGCTGTGCGATCCATCTCCACCATCCAGGCACCAATGCGCCCGTAGCATCTTTTCCAGCCCATCTTTGCTAGACCAAAAGCTGATCAGTTGCTCTGGTAGTCGTCAGCAGCCCAGAAATCCAGGCACGCCGGTCAAGAATCGCTCTTACTCTGCGGATATCTCCGTCTCGGCCGCTTGATGCTCCCATTGGTGCTTTTTGATTTTGCTTTGCCGGCTTTTTTGCCCGTCGATATTTTGAGCACGCTTGATTGATCCCACGGTTTCGGGACAGGTCACCACCCCCATGGGCGTTTGAAGCGTTCCTTGCAATCAATTTGACGCTACAAGCCCTGAGCGAACAAGCCGTTTGGAGGGAAGAGCATTAATTCAGGGGATGCCCCAGCCCGGCGGCCCGTGCAGCGGCAGCTTCTTGACTCGCCGCCTCGTGCAAAAGTGGTTTGCGACGCTGCGCCGCCAAAGCGCGTGGGGTCTGGTTGGACATCACGCGTTTGCGGGCCTTTTTGCCTCTTGGCGCCGATATACTGTAGCCTCGCGGACAATTATTGAATCGCGGTACCTAGCTGCGGCTTCGTTCGACGATGCTCCATCCTCCTTTCCATCGCGGCAGACTGAGTACCCTCTCCCGGCCGGCTTCGGCAAACGGCAGCCATGCTGCCCTGGCTTTCCGCATCCCTCCCGCATCCGGTGACCTCGTGGAAAGGCCCACATGATCCTCGGCGGCTTATAGCGTGACACCTGTCGCCGAGGACGTCCTGTCGACCCGACTCCTGTTCACGCGCGCCGCTAGGAAGAGGAAGGCCAGGACCAGAAATAACATACCGCAAGGGGCAAAGAAAGTCAACCACCCCACCACGACGCGGTCGAACCGGCAGAACCTCCAGTGGGTGGAGCACTCGGTCCTGGTGGCCATGGTCGCTGGCGCGGTCCTGGTGACGACGACCGTGCTGAAGGAGCCGTTGCCGGCGTGCAGCGCCGACGTCACCGCGAAGACATCTGTCGCCAGAGGCTGCCTTTGGAGGACGCTGTGGTTGCCTGCCGCTGGGCTCGTTGAAGCTGTTGTGGGGCTTGCTTCCGCCGGCCGGCCGCTGAATTCAGCCTAGTCCGGCAGGCTGGCAGTCGCGCCAGCAGAAGCAGCCAGAACGATGAATGGCTTCATTGCGTCGTTGATTGGTTGTACACCTTGGCGAGGAGCGCGTCTGTGCAGAGGACAGGGCGATGCATGGAGAATTCTTGTAGAGAATGAAGGGTGCCCAGATTCTTCCAAGTCCGTATCAGGGATGAAGATACAGAAAAAGATAATGCTGCTCGTTGAAAAAGATCATGGATGCAGTCAGCACCCAAGTCAGGCCAGATACTCAATCTTAAACACCCAGCAGATATTCTCCTTGGCCAGCAACTCTTCAGCAACCTTGATACTCAGCGACTTCCCGCTTTCGCCGCCCTCGACCCTAAAGTCAAGCCTCTCCCCACCCTCGACGCCGAGCAGACTGACGCCGTCCCCAGCAAGCACCGGCACCGCAGCCGGGATCCGCACAAACCCATCCGCGCCCGGCCGCGGCCTTTCAAGGAAAAAGACGTAAAAGGCGCCCTTCCCGTGCGTGAACCTCACGTCGGGCGCGCCCTCCTCCACAACCTGGCTCTGCACAAACCAGTACGTCGTGTTGTACACGGCCTCGCCGTGCCTGCTGATCCACCTCCCGGCCTCGCGCAGGTTCTCGGCGGCGCGGGGCACGATGGTGCCGTCGGCGCGGGGGCCGATGTTGAGCAGGAAGTTGCCGTTCTTGCTGACGATGTCGACGAGGGTGCGCACGATGGCGGTGGCGTTCATGTACTCGTCGTCGCGCGTGGCGCGGTTGTAGCCGTAGCTGTACGGGTCCATGCCCCGGTTGCTCTCCCACTTGCGGCGCTGGGCCGACGAGAACGTCTGGTACTCGGGCGTGTCGAAGTCGGCGGCGCGCGCGAGCCCGCAGCGGCTGTTGATGGCCACCTGCCGGTTGGCGGCGCGCGCCGCGTTCCACCAGCGCGCCGCGAAGCCGGCCGTGCCGTTGGCCGCGCCGCAGTCGCACCACATGATGTCGGCGCCGTAGCCGTGCGCGAGCACGTCCATCTGCGGCACCATGACGTCGGCCACGAAGTCCGACACGGGCACGTGGCCCGTGTACGGCTCCAGCGCGCCCGTGTACGGGTTCCGCGCCGGCCCGCCGGGCCACGACACCGTCGAGGGCACGAGCGTCTTGTTGAACTGGTCGAAGCCGTAGCGCGCAAAGTCCGGGTTGAACCACTCCGGCAGCGAAAAGTAGGCGCCCCGCTTCACATCCGGGTGGTGCTCGGCCGCGGCCCTGAACAGCTCGCCCAGCAGGTCCCGCCGCGGCCCGTGGTGGAGCGAGGTCCGGTTGCTGGTCTCGCCGGCGTCGAAGATGGCGAAGCCGTCGTGGTGCTTGCTCGTGAGCACAAAGTACTTTGCGCCCGCGTCCGCCACGAGGTCCACGATGGCCTTGGCGTCGAAGTTCTCGGCCGTGAACTCGGGGAACGTGTCGTCGTAGGCCCAGGCCTCGCCGAACGTGTCGCGCCGGTAGCCGTAAAAGTTGGACCGGTCGCCCTGCGGGTGGTTCGTCGAGTACCACCAGAACCACTCGGCGTACGACTCGTAGGGCGACGAGTTGCCCCAGCCGGTGACCGCGTAGGGGCCCCAGTGCAGGAAGATGCCGTACTTGGACTCGTCGAACCACTCTGGCGCCTCGTGCTTCTCCAGGCTCGACAGGTCGGCCGTCCACTCGGCCAATCCCACCTCGAGGCCACCGAAGGTGCTCGAGAGCGTCGTGTTTTGGCCATTGTCGACGAGCACTTTTACGTCTGTCTTTGTCGTC
Organism: Magnaporthiopsis incrustans; assembly: GCA_003049425.1. Lineage (NCBI taxonomy): Eukaryota > Fungi > Ascomycota > Sordariomycetes > Magnaporthales > Magnaporthaceae > Magnaporthiopsis > Magnaporthiopsis incrustans. The sequence continues at coordinate 18,454 of PYSR01000008.1, forward strand.
CCGGCCGTGCTCGATAGCATGTCGATTCCCACAGCAGCCGTGATTTGATCGCCGGGGCAGAGGCGCCTGATGGCGCCCGGCCGGGTGGTCGCGAAGCCGTCGCCCTCTAGCGTGATGGACAACCCCTGCCCGGCAACGCACTCAGATCCGGCATTATTGACGGTAACCTCGACAATCTGCGTGCCATTCCCGAACCACTTTTGCGTGGGCCGCACGCTCTGCACGCTCAGGGCGGAGCCCCTGTAGATGGAGATGGCAAACACGTGCAGTCTGCTCTCGCTGGTGTTGGTCGTCGACGGCAGCGTGATGGATGCGAGACGCTTGCCCGGACTGAGGGACGCCGTGCGCTCAAAAATGTGGGTCGTGTTGTAATTAATACCGTCGGCAGTGAACCGGCTAGGGAACACGATCTCGCCCCGATTTATCGTCAGGAGGTTAAACCACGAAAGCGTGCGCAGCTCGTACATGGACGTGCTGCCGTCCGAGTACTCGAAGGTGACGTTCTTGGACACGCTGGCGAGCTCGAGGTCCCCAGCGACGAGAAAAGAGACGGAAAAAGAGGGCGAATCCGCCGGCACGTCGATCTTCTGCCCTGCGCAGATGACATTGTCATTGGCCCCGGGGCCGGTGTAGCCGGGGAACGAGTACTCGATCCCAGTCTGCTGCGAGATGTACGTCTTGCTGTCAAACCCCGGATCCGGATACGATTGGTTTAGCGCGTCAAAGGCGGCCTCGCCGGGGGATTTACCGAACGCCTTGTTGTTGAAGAGCCCGGCGAGGTCCAGCGGGGTGGATTTGGCGGAAACGCCGGCAGTGGCCGAGACACACAAGGCGAGAGCCATGAGCCCAACCCAGCCAGGGCGCATATTGCAGCGGCCGATATTGTTATTACTACCACTCGACAGTGCGGGCTCGGAGTGAGCCCTGACTACAAGTACCTAGGAGAGCGCTGGGCGAGATGCCTTCTCGGCCACCCATCATATATATTTCCCCAACCTCGAGGTTGCGTTGACACCAGTCATGCGGGTCCCCTGCCGGTCGCCGCCTTGGGCGATGCGGGACCACGCAACGTTTCCTTGATAGGCTCTGCCGATGGCAGTCTGGAGCGGGGAAGCTTTTGTGAGGGGTTTCGGGGTCCAAATCTGCCCGGGCAACTGTCCGATCTGTCGCCGGATATCTATCAGCGGTTCCAAGTCCCCACTGGCCTGAGCAGCCGCATATTTCTCCCTGCCAACATCTTGAAGCCAAGAAGCTCTGCGAAAAAGATTGGATGTCTTGACGAGAGACAGTCGACCCAGGGGAATGGTAAGTCACTTGGCAGCCATTCTTAATATTCTTAAATGACTCGCAAAATTCAGACCGCTGGTGGCACAAGCCGCGGGTGCCCATCAGGGAGGACTGCGTCGAGTGTTGCGCAGATGGCATTTGCCGCCTGGCCGCGTTTAGAGCAACGGTACAGCGGGTAGCGCGAGTACCGATCCACCTGACCCGGGACGACCTGTACTGACAGCTTCAAGAGCTCTGCCAGGCTGTCTCGCACTCGCCCAGTGCGTCGAACCAAGTGAGCCCCTCCAGACTTACCCCCAGATGCCGGCCGGGAGTCAGGTCGTCACTCCCTACTGCTCGCATTCTCACCGAACCTGAACAGCAGGGCCTCGCCAGACACGGTCCCAATGACGAGCATGCGGCCCTGCACGCGCCAGGGGTAGGGCCGCGGCCGCCCCAGGCGATAGCGCCGTTAAGCATGCCAACTGGAGGCCAGCCTGGCGGAAGCTTCCCGGTGGGCGTGGAAAGCGGCGCGTGACTGGCCACCTCCTATGTGGCTTCTGTCGTCACCTCCTCTTTCGCCTCTTGATTCCTCTTTCTCGCCCTCTTTCTCCGTCTTTGCATCCGTAAAGTCGACTTCATAAGCGCCAGATTCTGTAAGCTCCACGTTCGGGTACACTGGGTCGATGCGCACCGGTCTGAACGTGCCAAGGTCGAGGCCAGCCACCTCGACTAGGCGGCATTGCGGACCGTCAGGACTGCTACGACCAGGCGTGTCTCAAGGTCCCAAATGCGCGCTGTTTGTCGTCCGAACCGGATAGGGGAAACCTCGAATCGGGCGAAAAGTTAAGCCCGAGCTGCTCGGGACTTGGTGTTCCATCTGTGCGCTCTTCACCTTGGGCCGGGACCTCCTTGTCTCGGGGCTCGTCTGGTTTATTCTTGGCTTCGAACGAGTGTAACTGGCGTCGAGAAGACTGACAGTCGCGACAGATACCGCCGCTCCTGAGTAAAAGCGAGCAGCTTGCCGTCGGGCGAAAATCGGACGCCTCTTGCTGCCGTGTCATATAGTAGTGGCGCCAAAAGGGCGCCCGCACTGGCCCGGATCTCCCAGACAAACACACCTGTGTCGGTCGCAGCCGCCAGCTCACCCGCACGCGGCGAAGGTGCGATGCGGCCTATTTCGACGTGAGTCCGTTCCTGGCTAGATGATGGAATTTGGGCGCGGATCGCTCCAGAAGGTGCTCGAAAGCCGGGAAGCAAACCCACGGGAAGGGTGTGGAAGCGCTGGGTGCCGATGTTTCGACCGGGCGCCAGTCACTTAGCAGGCAGTCGGCTGCACATTCGACGGGCAGGATCATAGACTCGGTCAAGGAAGCAGAAAATAACGAAACAGCGCGGATGTCATTAATCTACAAGGCCTAATCCCAGACACGATAGCAAAACGCACGCAGGCCGAGGCCACTGCCGAGAAGACTCGCCAAAAGCCCAACCGCACCCACTCTAGGCGACGACGTGAACGCCGCCTCGCCCAGACGTGTCGCGCAGCTGATCAGGCAGCCTCTGCATCTCCTGCTCGAGCTCCTCGGTGCTGGCCGGCCGGGAGGCGACGTCGAAGTCGATCACGGTGACTCGGCCGCCGTGCACCAGGAAGTTGTACTTGTTGGTGTCGCCGTGCTTGATCCCCAGGGCGTGCAGCCTTCCCAGCGAGCTCTGACACAGCGCCAAGTCGTCCTCCTGGGCGTGGCGGACGCCGGACTCCGACTCCTTGCCGCCGCCGACGCGCGTCATGACGAACCCGATGACTCTCCCTTCCTCGGCCACGTGACCGAGGAACGCAGGGCCGATATCGTGGCCATTTATCCACTCGTAGGCCGTCGTCTCCGTCGCGGCGTAGCCGATTTCCCAGGGGAACCGCGCGAACTTGGCGACGACGGTCTCGGAGCCGAGACGGGCACAGGTGGCCTCGTAGACGTTCGACTTGAGTCGACGACCCATGCGAAGCTCCCCGTAGTTGATTTGCACATCGTGCCAGAGGTTGGTGATGCCTAGGAGGAGCTTCTTCTCCATGGCCTCGAAGCAGGGGAGGCCCGTGGCCGCGCCGGCAGATATGCGGGCTGTGTTCCAGTCCCCTGGGGGAAATGGCGGCAATTGAGAGACCAGATCGGGCTCGAAGGACATGTCCTCAGGGTCAAAAAGGCCGCCCGAAATGGTGACGTACTTGAAAGACTGGTTGTCGACGAGGAAGCGATATTCGCTGTCCTCGTTCGGGTCTAGGTCGATGCTCGCATGGAGCAGTTTGATGATGCGGCCGTGGTGCTCCATAATGAAGATTTGCGGTTGCAGAAGGTTGAGAGGAAACGCGACGGGATGAGGCTGGCTGACTTTGTCCAAGGTGCGTAGTGGTGGTGATAATCCAAGAGGCTCTCGTCTGGTCGAAGTTTGCCCCGGGTGGAGGTGTTCTTTTTAACGGCTGGCTTTGCGGAACCGTTTCTGGTTTTTATTTCTTTTTGTGTGCTCCTCATCGGCCAACAGTCTAGTCATGGGCTAGGCTACCAACTTCGCTAGCACTTCGGGGCGTAACAGGCGCTTCCCTTCACTAGCGCTAGAGGCGCCTCCACAGGTTAACGCTCGGATATGCTGTGGCAGGCACCCCAGTTTAAGCGCCCGGAGTGGCGGGTCAGCCTTGTGGGCTGCTATAACACTTCCTGACGTATATGAACCTCCTCGCCTTCAAGCTTCCAGAGTAAACAATTTACTTGAAATCTTCTCTACGGCCAAGAAGTTGGCGGCTGATCCCCATTTGAGGAAGACATTGACTCATTACATTGTCCCGGGTTCGAAGCCAGGCGGCCTGCCCTGGAGCCCAATATCCAGCCCAGACGGCAAGAACTGTCCCTCAGGAAGGCTTGTCAAGCGCCAAAGAATTGCGCCCATCCGCGGAGAGGACGCTCGGGAAGGGACCAGGTCAATTCCTGTTATGCGCATTGTAGCAGGTCAACTCCTAGCATATCACATCAGGGGCAGGCCAACTCGTAGATATGCACATCGGGGGCATTGTTTGCTTCCTAGGCGGGCCACCAGCGCTAGGCCCGTCCGGTACGAGGACGTCTTGCATCCACCTCTCGGCTAACGTGCAAACCTATCCATGCGCCAGGCGTGCCTCCCTCCACATTGAGCCGGACAAGGGCCTTGCCTACTCTACTCCTGATCTCAGCATGTTAAAACCAGAGCCTCTCTCTCGAAATCTCGACCAAAATGAAGTTTTCCTTATCAGCCATTGCACCAGCTCCCGAGTCTCCGTCATCCTAACCACACAACAAACCCTCGTCAACCCCAGGATTTTATCCAGCTCCAAGCCATACTACCTGCTTTCATCCGACACTCGCTCCTACACTCCCCGCACTTGGACACTGTTGCCAGCATCTCTCGTCTCGATATATAACTGCCTTATCTTTGGATTCGCCAAAGTCCTTGTCGACATTCCTTCTTTCCAAAGGCTCCTTAACCCCGGGGTCGCAAAACAGAGAGTATGGCTTCCACGATACCCTACACATTATGTCCACGTACCTTTCCTGACTCAATCCTACAGATATGTGCGTGCAGGACTACCGCCCTTACACCTGCGGCTGCAAGAAGGAAGAGTTCCGCCAGTGCGAGCCCCACCTCGGCACCAACGTCAGATGCGACCCAGTCACCAAGAATGACCTCGACCCCTCTGTTCACATGTGCTCTAGCTACATGGTCAAGGAGGGCACGGACGAAATGCACCGCTGAACGACACGGAACCATATTCCGTCCTGTGTTCTTCGATTAGGCTAGACGGGGTGGGCGGAAGGCAATCTGAATGGAACAGGAGGAAAGACGGGAGCGCAGGAAGAGAATGGGCTAGGAAGGAATGGCTTAGTTTGTTGGTTTCACTGTTTCTGGGTTTGATCGCAATGTCGTCTTGTTTTTTTATGCTACTAAAGGGTGCGGCAGAGGTGAGTGCATAGTAGAACCGAACACGAAGCCGCGGTTTAGGTAGTACGATGCTTGCCATCCCTAATCTCCCCATAGTTGGTGAGGTGTTCTTCAAACGTGTCCGCCGCGAAAAGGACCCTCCAATGGTACGGCTTGCTATTGGATCTCTGGCATCCAACACAATAAAAGCCGCGTTCCACGCGCCGAGAGGCCCTGTCCAGCCAAGGGACACGGGCAATCGCCACAAAACGATGCGGGTTCCACGACTGGCCATCGAAGGGGTCCAGTGCGGGGGGTCGCCGTACTGGGTAGATCGGGCGGCCCCTAGAGTCTCGCTTCGTCAGCCTCGCATTGTAGGCCTCGAGCATCCGCGCCCGCTTCTGCGAGACGTATTGCTCCATGGCGGCCAGGGATCCGTGCAAGTTGATGCCGGCCAGGCGGGCATGCTCGCGGTCGACCAGAGTGCCGGACCTTGAGACCTTTTTCTCGTGAGGCGAGTACGTCCCAGGGACGGTCTTCATTTGATGGAGATCCGCGAGATGGTGGCGTTTTAGGCCAAATTTGCGGCAGGCGTAAGAAGGGGGCAGGGGAAGCAACACGTCGTCCGATGACAGACAGAGAAAACAGACACGTTTGCAGGTGAGGAGGTAGAGAAAGCCGCCAAAGTCTCCACACTGTTCGCAGCACGCCGTGCAGAGGCTTGTATGCAGAGCCTTGCAGGAGATCCAGGATCCGGTTCCGATGGCCAAAATGCCCCGTAGTGCGTTGGAGGCGTGCCTGATGATGTCGCTGTATTGCGGCAAGGCATCAACGAGCCCCATCGTGCGCCTGTTGACGAGGCGAACATAGGTAAGCGAGCGCAGATCGAGCTGGTGGAAAACCTCGTGAAGAAGCTCGATGGGAAGAACCTCGAGCGCGCCGGCATCTGCCACAGGTTCGTGACGACGGGAGGTTTCGGGCGGTGACCCAAGTTCTGGGAGGTTGTCGTCCAGCGTGAAGTCCTTGATCCGCCTTTCTGTGAACGTGAGCCCCTCCCATCTCGCTGGCGTCGTGGCCGTCATTGCCGCAGCTTGCGGCGCGCGGAGCTCAATACCAGAGGCAAAAGGCCGCGATTCAGCAACACGAACAGCCAATTCGTGGCAGGGCAGTGCGTTGTCGCTTTCGTATAGGCACCTAGGTAGATACCTACCTAGCTAAGTGGTTGACGTGTTTAACCGACTTGATATTGGACGTTGACGGATCACGGCAGTCGAGCGCCTGGCGCACCTAGAACGCGAGCCTGTGGGGAGTGGATGAGTCATCGTGTGCACGAGCCACATTTTACCTACTTTGGCCATCCCCTCCGACGTTTCTGCACCTTGTTTTGGGCGTTCTCTGCAAACTGCACCGTTCCCAACATGCCTATCCCAATTGCGGGCGCAAGGCGGAGCAAGATTTCGGATATTCTCCACAAATCTAGGCTGGCCCAACCCCGTGGAACTAGTAGAGCCGTGTACGCAATGTTTCCCTCCGGTCGTGGCGGACCCTGTCTCGTGGGCCGTCAGTAGCAGATGATGATGCTCCGCTGGCACTACCAGCAGTCAATGATCTCTACTTCGACATTTCGCGTTTCAACTCGGCGGCCTACAAGGTGTCCGAATTTATCGAGTCCATGATCCACCTGGACGAGGGCGAAGGCAAGCAGATGATGCACTACGAACAGACGCTGATGTATGTCGAGTTTCCGCCTCTGGACATGATGGAGGCAGATAGAGAAGCCTACAAGGATGACTTGCACCTCACCAAGGAGCACGACGAGGTTTTCAGCATTCTCAAATGGCTTGGGGTGAAGAGCATCAAGAAGATCGTCAAACTCAAGGTGCCAGATCAGCTGATCAACCCCCGCGACGCGCTGACCATGGCCGAGAAGGTGGCAGATTTGGTGTGGAGGAGCTCGATTGGAAGGTCTTTGATCTGCCCATTACAGCTTTTAACTGGCACAAGCGGAAGCAGAAGCAGACGCCGGAGCAGACGCCGGAGCAGGGCTGAGGCAGCTTCAGTTATACTCGAGCGGCAATTGGGCTTCATTGATCACTGGCTGAACAGTACGGCCGGTGTAATCGCTTAACAAGGTCAGTCGCGTTCCCCGGTGGCGTGCATGAGACAACGGACAGCCTTTCACCGGCCGCGCCCCTTTTATTGTCTGCACCCTCTCTATCGCCCACAGTCCTGACTGACGGCGGCGTCACATCTACCCAGCTTTACAAGGCGATCCGCCGGGGGACCCGCACCGGGCGCCGTGCCAAATCCCTTATATCCAGTATTCCGACGGAGCAGCAGAGCATGCTGAGCCGATAAAAGGAACGACACGAAAGGAGAATCACTGCATACGTCCCAGTCGAGGTGTCTTGATATCCAAACCCGTCCCCGCCAGACCTCGAGGAATGTGAGTTTGTCCCGACGCGATGTGAAGAGGGAAACCGCGACGCCGAGAGGACCAAAGTCCTGACACCGTTCGACGCCAGCGCCGGTCGATTGAGAGCAAATTTCGGCGCCTGGCTCCCGGAGTTCAGTAAGGTGGTCAAGGAAAGACAAAAACCAAAAGGGTTTCTCAAGCACTGGCCGACAGAGGTGGCAATCCTAGACAATGGCATCTTGAGCATCTCGCCCGTCGCAAGTGATGCCCAGGCACGCTGCGGGACGACAGCCAAACACAGGGGCTTCGGCGCCGCGGCAAATCCCGCCAGCCTAGGCCAGTCAGGAGAGAAGCAGGCGGACAGTGGCAAAAAAAAAAACTCTGGACGCACATCGAGACGGGTGTGCCTTCATGGGCAGCAGTTGCGGTCTAATCTCTGGCAGTTCCCATCCCACCCGCGCGGCACTCAGATGGCAAATCTGATGTGCAATCGACCCGTCTTGCAAGCTCTACGCGGCCCGGGTGGCCGAAGATGCGTTTGGAATCACGGCCGAAAGAGTGGCAAAGGTATCTCGGACTAATTTTTCTCACTCGCATGGGTCAAGCCGACCACCACGTAGCAACCTTCCATCTGACTAACTGGATCCCCACGCCCCCTAAAAAAGGGCGGTCAAGTGGGCTAAAGGACAAGGCGCCGACGTAATCTCCATGAGCTTCGTCATCGGCGAAGATACCACAGAGATGCAAGAGGAGATCCGGGTAGCGGCAATGCCGGTATGGTCATGACGTGCATCGTGCACGAGGGTTCCAAGATCGCTGAAGCCTGCCCCACGGGCCACAAGGGGCTGCCAGTGGCGATCTCCCGTGCCGGCCGCGTGCGACAATCAGGGGAGGCTCCCGTGCGACATCAAAGACGGCGACTACGGCTACAGGCTCCGCGGGAACAAGGTATACGCCAGCGCCGTCCCCTTTATCAAGGCCGAAGACGTCATCACAGGAAGCTCCGCGGCCACCGCTCTCGCGGCAGGCCTCTGCTCGCTGATAATCACCTGCGACCGTCTGGCGAATCCGGGCAGGACCTACATCAAGCACCCTCCCGCGAACCCCACGTACCCGTTGCCGAGAGGCCGAAAGGGGAAGCCCGCGCGTATGGATGTGGTGAGGGAACATTTTAACTACATGCAGAACAGTAGGCACGTCGACCTGGGCAAGTCTGGCAAACTCGGAGGCGAAACTCTCGGCCTGGATAACAGCACCGCCGGCGTTCAAGATGGCGAGTCAACCGCCGAAAAGGTTCTAATCGAACGATTTGGCATGAAGGAGTACATTGAGAGCTTTGCGGAGCTTGAGGAGTTCCAACCCAACAAATATCCTTGTCTGCCCAGCCGTACTGAGAAAATGGCTGCAGTGGTATTGGAAGATCTCAAGAACCCGGGTGCCAGCGCTGACAGGATAGTGGAGCGTCCATCCTCAAAGGTACATTAGTGGAACAGATGATTCGTCTGGGGCATATCCATATACAGCCTTGGAATAGCACAAGCCGCCTATAGTAGCTACAGGGGATATGATATCTGCCACGTGTAAATCGCACTCAGGGTTCAGTATGACGAACGAGGTGCCAGAAGCTAAGACAGGCCAAGAGAAATCGGACAGCAGACCGGGTGCTTCCGCTCGAGGCGGGAGAGCTCAGACTGGGGGGAACAGCGTGTGCCACGTGACTGAACCGCAACTACAGACCCAGAAGGAGACTAGACAACGGCCAGGGCCCCCGCCGCGGCAGTATACTGGGGCAGGGTGGAGGCTGTCAAGTTTCTCGTCGGGAAAGAGCGCCGGTAGCCCGTCAGGGAGGACCGCGTCGAGTGTCATCAACAGGACTTTTCGAATGCGTGGAGGACGACGTGCGCATGTTGCTGCCTGGCCGCGTTCAGAGCAGCAGTATTTGGAGGAATTCGTAAGCTATGTCAGCCGGGAGTTCTTCTATCAAGGGTCCCAGGCAAGTGGAGACGGGTCGAGGCGCGGCCAGCAACACGCGGCTCTTGGGATATCCACATCTTGCCCACGTTATCGGTGGATGTCGCTTCAGCCTGACAGGCGAGCCCGCCAAACGGTGCCCCAGTAGATGTCGGAAACCCAGAAATCGGGGCTTGCTTGGATCCAGCAGCCAAAAAAAAAAAAAAAAAAAAAAAAAAAAAAAAAAAAAAAACAAAGAAAAAAAATCCCCCCACTGGACAGTTCTTCGTGGGTGGCCTCACACAAAGACATCAGCCATATCCGGCGGGCTGTCACATGATATTTGCCAGGACGCAGGACCGGGTGCGTCAGATTAGCTGCAGGCTGGAAAGGGATAAAGAGCAGCCACTGTCCGCCCGCCTGGCATCCGAAATCATCCCTCTCGTTGCGATCTCTGTTTTGTTTACTCACGCCCGCGGCTGCCCTGCGGTTTTCCAGCAGACATAGTACTAGAAAATCACGCGCGCAGACGCCACCCTTGGGCAAAATGTCAACTGCCTTGACCATCACGCCGGCGACGGTGGCCGACGTGCCCGGCATCACCGATACGTTTCTCCAGGCCTTCGCCAGCGAACGGCTGGACGAGATGCTTCCACCTACACCCGAAGTCCGAGCCTGGCTAGAGAGGGGCTACGAGAGCTTCGTCAAGAACGAGGCTGGTAGACACCAGTCGCGCGTTTTTGTGCTGCACGACGAGGATGGTGCGTATAGTTTAGACGCATACGGCGTGGCTTGACGACTGGCTAATTCTCGAACCGACAAGGGAAAACGGTTGGTTACGCGTTGTACTTGATCATCGACGCGAAGGACGGCGGACTCCAGCCGTGGGACGAGCGCTACCCTCCGCTGGTGGCCGGCCTGGACGGGGAGAAGTTGGGTAGATTCTTCACCATAATGGAGAACAACCACAGAAAAGTCATGGGCCAGGAGGGCCACATCTGTGAGTACTCCAACCCTGCCATAGTTTGGCGCGCTGGCTGGCTTGCTCGTTGTTGACACACCCAGTCCTCGAGTCCATTGCCATATCCGAAAGCCTCCGAGGCAAGGGGCTTGCAGCAAGGATGCTGGAGCTGGGCAAGGAGTTGGCCGACACTCTGGACTACCCGTCGTATCTGGACGCGACCAAGCTGGCTGTGACCTTGTATGAGCGCGCTGGTTACGTCGTCCAGGACACTGGTCTCCCTTCCAGAAGTGTCCCGATGAGAAGGCCCAAAAAGAGCGAGCTTGGAGCAAAAGCCTAGGTGCTAGTGGCGTGGACCAAGGCTGAATCGGTCATGGCGAGCGAGCTCTTTGTCCTGGGGCAGATGGTTGGCCGTTTACCCCAACCGTGAAATGGTATCGAAGAAGATGGGAAGCAGGATCAACCTAAGCAAAATTAATGACAAAGAGGGATGATTGATGCGATGGCCCCCCAATGCTACGCCTGACTCGCGTGACCCCACCCTCCCCCACCGCCTGCAACCACAACTGTCCACCATACTGCAGAAAAATGTTGACTCCGGCCTGTGATCCGAGGTCCGTCGCCGCATCGCAAAGTCTCGAATTCCAGAGACCGCGCAATGTACGAACGTATTGAGCCCAATGCCTGGGTGGCGCTAAGGCTGCCGTCCGACAGTCTCAAGGTTATGCAGGTCGTGCCAAATACGTAAGTTCCCGACTAGGGAAAGGGAGAGCTCTGCGCGCGCAGACGCTCTAGCGACTTTTCGTCGTTGGCAAAGCTAAGAGGACTCGCTCAGGACGATATCACTAGGCAAATACGGCTCGTTTCCAAGCAACCTCATAATCCACCGACCCTACCACGTTACGTTCGAGGTCCAAGACAAGCGTCCGGACGAGACATTCAACCGGCTGCGAATCGTATCCCCCGCGGAGCTCTACGCCGATGTACTGGCCGAGGAGGCCGCGGCCGCGTCGACCCCCGATGGCGACGGCGGGAAGGAGATGAGCGACGGCGTGACGCTGCTCGCCGCCGATGAGGACGTCGAGTACAGCGTAGTCGGCCCCAAGGGCGAAGTGGTGGCCCGCTCCAGCCGCGAGCTGCTGGACGAGGACGCGCGCCAGACGCTCAGCTTCGAGGAGATCGAGGACCTTAAGCGCGAGGGCGCCGGGGCTGGGAAGGAGCTCATCACGAAACTGATGCTGCGCCACACAGCCCTGGACCTGAAGACGCAGTTCTCGCTCTCAAAGTACAAGCTGCTAAAGACGCGCAAGTACATCCGCCGCTTCGCCGTCGTGCCCTACGACCCGACCCAGATGGGCAACTACCTGCTTGAGGACAAGGACGCCGGCTCGAAAATCCTCGAGATGCGCGAGGAGATGGTCGCTCTCGTCGGCTGTTGGGCCAATGTCCACTACGGCGGCGATGGCGTCGATGTGCTACCCACGCCGCCGACCGAGGGCCAGTCTGAATACGACGACATGATCTTGAAGAAGTGGAGGGCGGGCAGTCTAAAAAAGCCGCTAGCAGAATCAGGGCGGTGGCTTGTGGTGGACGACACTGGCGGTCTCCTCGTGGCTGCTTTAGCCGAGAAAATGGGCATTCTCTATCCTAAAAGCGAGGAGGGCTTGGGCGCTTCGGAAACAGCAGAAACACCACACACAAACGGAACGAGCAGAGGCGAGAACAGCAAAGCCGAAGCTAGCGTCTCGAACCACGGCGACACACCCCTAGACGATGCGATGGAGGTGGATCAGCAAGAGACAGGTAGCGTAGTTGCGGATGCAGGGCCTGGGACGAACGGAGAGGGAGAAACCCAAGGAGAGGGGCAAGCCAACGGCACCTGCGGCCCGGGGGAAAAGAGCCGGCCAGCATGTCGAGGGCCGGCCCGCAACAAGCGACCGCACGACTTCCACATCCCGTACTCGGACACAAACACCATCACCGTCGTCCACCCCAACTCGCAAGCGAACCTGTCGTACCTGCGACAGTACGGCTATGACAGCACGAACCCCAACCACCCGCCGCACCCGCTCCTGTCGCACCTGCTGACGCTGACGTGGCTGCAGTTGCTCTCGCCGGAGGCCGACACGACGTACTCGTCGGCGCCCCCGGTCGTGCCGGCTGACGAGGTGGCGGGCTGGAAGGCGAACCGGCGCGGCAACTACCACCGCAAGCGGCGGCGCTGGGCCCGCACCAGGCACGTCGTCGACACGACGCGCGGCGGCAACTTTTCGGGCCTGGTGGTCGCCACCTCGATGGACCCCGTCTCGGTCCTGCGCCACGCCCTCCCGCTGCTGGCCGGCGGCGCCCCCGTCGCCGTCTACTCGCCCACCCTGGAGCCGCTCGCGCGCCTGGCCGACTGCTACAGCGTCGCGCGCCGAGCGGCCTGGATGGCGTGTGGGGACGGCAACGGCGACGGCGGCGGCGGTGGTGACGGTGACGAAGAGGCGGAAGCGACGAGGACGCCGGCGGCCGACGGCGGCTCCTCCAGCGGAGCCGCGACGCCGCGCCCTGGGCTGGCGCGCCGCGAGGGCTCCGACGAGTTCCCCGTCAACCCGACGCTGCTGCTCGGGGTCTGCATCCAGACGAGCAGGGTGCGCAAGTGGCAGGTGCTGCCGAACCGGACGCACCCGGTCATGACGTCGAGGGGCGGCGCCGAGGGTTATGTTCTTACGGGCTGGCGCGCGGTGCCGGTGACGGGCAAGGTCGAGGCCAGAGGCAAGTTCCTCAAGAGGCAGAAGCGGGGGGATTGAAGACATGAACGGCTGGGTCTAGACGCGGACGGCGGATAGTTGGGTTTGTATCGCGTCTGGAAAGCATTTGCTATAGGCACCTGTCCCTAGATACCCCGCCTGGAATACGCATCAGGCGACGCATTGGGCAACCACGGTTTAAACCCAAATCTGCAGCATATCCCTGTTCTGGTTGATGGCTTATCGCTTTTATTGGCCTTGTAGATGTTTATGCGCCCGCATGTGCTTGTCCATCAAAAACCCGTTGCTCGTCACAAATCAGTCCACACCGCCCGCCGTCCCCTGATGCTACCCATAGCAATCCGCCATGCCATCACAGCGACTTGCCCATAAACTTGCGCTTGGTGAAGCTGAGCCACCACTTGCTCGGCTTCCCGTCACCGCCCTCCTCGTACACCCTGGCTAGTAATCTCGTGGCCAGTTCTTGTCGGACCTGGGCCATGTACTGACGCAGCTGCTCGCCGTCTTGCCTGTCGCGGGGGGGTTCGTACATCTGTGTTCGGGAGTCAGCATCACACATGTGGGTTTGTGCAACAAACACGCAAACACAGGTAGGTGTGCGGTGACTGAGCTCCAGCCCGCCCCAACGTAAACGCACCTGATTCAGCGGAAAGCCAGGGTCGCCCGGGATGGCAAAGTTGAGGTCGAGGGCGACGTTGGTGACCTCCTTGGTGGCCTCCCTCAGCGAGGCGCCGGGCTTGATCTTGCCCAAGCAGTCGCTGACGAACCAGATGCCGTACACGAGCAGGCGGTCGGCGGGGCCCTGGATCTCAAAGTTGCGGAAGAAGGTGTTTGCGCGGAACAGCAGCAGCACCTCGTCCAGAGCGTCGTAGCTCTCGCTGTCGGGCTCGGGCGACTCGGCCGCGGGCAGGGGCGGGTTGGGGAACGGCAGCGTGTAGGCCGGCCCGCGCGTCTTGGTGCGCAGCGGCAGGAGCGGGAAGTTGCCGATCAGCCGCTGCTCGGCGTCGGCGTTGAAGACAGAGTTGTAGGCCGGCATTTTTCAGGGGTTCGACGCCGGGGTGGCGGGAAGGCGGAGGATGGGGTCGTCGGGTGCGGCTTGCTTGTCTCCCTGAGTTCGCCGGCCGGGATTGATCGAGCTTCCATGAGCTGTGCTGGTCGGCCGGCTTTGGTGGGGTTCTGTGTGGCACACTGACGTCTCGCGTGTGGGCGGCATTATTCAGTGCCTTGGATATCAGGCCGCCGTAATTCCTCTGCTCCTGCCAACTGCCCGCATCCACTCCACCTTCGACATTCGATGCTTGTCCGTCCGTTGCTTATTCTGGGCCGTTCGATTTCACTTATTGCCATGTTGGCCGTTTTTCTTTGCCTCACCGATTCTCTGTTGCTCCATCGTAGAACCTCTTCTTCGTCCTCCAAAATGGCCAACGCGAGACTGCCCCGTAACAAGCCGCCATCCTGCTCTCGAGATTCGCCTCGCTCATTGGTGCCTGCGCGTGACTCAATCGCAAACGTGGCTGACGTGGCTCGGTAGCACGGCTTAATGGGGCAGATGGGACCAAAAGCAGGGATCGGTGTGGACACAGACACATCGGAGCCTGTGGGGCAGCGCAGCACGGAGGTCAGCCCGGGTTGGCTGCCTGGCGGTCAGGTGACTTGGAGACATTTTCGTGTCGCATCCACTCGCCAGCGGGTCCCCTCTGCGCTGGCGGTCGCGGCAGCGGTGGTGTGGACATGTGGCAAGAGCCTGCCAATTACGCGACTGTGCCCGTCCGTGCCGCGCCATAATCTCCCGGCTGTGTTTCCCCATTCCCGTGCGGCCCTCGGACATTGGTCCTGGTGTGGGCGCCACCCAACATTGCACACGTTCCTGCCCCGGGTTCATAAAGGCACCACCGCCCACCCCCCCGACGCGGACCTGAGCCACCCGCGCTGGCACTTTCTTCGAACCTCCTCAGCCCGACGCGATCCTGACCGGTTCACCATCGCAATCCGACGTGGGTATCCGTATCCCTGTCAACCGCAATCGCCTCCAGTATTTTTATCTGCGTGTTTGTTCAAGTTACGTTGTTGGACAGCATCGGGAACAAGCAAAGTCAATCGCCCGCAGTTGCGTCATTCGCTGTGGTCCAGGCCCAGCCAAGAATGTGAGTGTTGGTCATTTTTTTCTTCTTTTTTTTTTCCGCCGCCCTCACGTTGGCTCCCACATGGACGCTTTCGGTTGCATTCCTGGGGCTTTTACTTCATCCCTTGTTTTGTCTGTTTTTGGTTCGCCTTGTCCTCGTTTAATATTCGGCGCCTTTTCTCTCCCTTCTGTCACCTTCATAACTCCCTCCCGCCTTTCACCTTCTGCTTTGCGGCCCACTTGTTGAAAATTGGTATATATTTTGCTTTCTTCACCCCACTCCGGCCAGCGGCTATCCCCATCGGATCCATCAATCCCTAGACCCTCAGCTCCCAGCTCCTGTGTCCGTGCACTCGCCCTGCCCAGCCCTTGTTTGCCCCTCGTCGCGACGGTCCAAGCGCGTCTCTAACTCAACACGCAGCCTCATCACATCATCAAATACACCCATCACAACACGGCCCTTGCTAGGCTCGGCCCTGGGCGTCTCCTGGCCGAGATCCGTGCGCATCTCAATCGCGAATGCCGTCGATAGAGTTGGTTTTTCGATATTTTAAGCCTTTCTTCGTCTTCTTTTTCGCACCTTCTCGCCGCTGCGCCAACCATCCCAACTTAACCCCCAGCCAATTAATCGCAACAAGCCCACCCCCACCCTCTACATCTTCCAGCGCTCTACGCTAGCGCAATCAGCACTCCCCAGCATCAACCACCTCGCGCGCAGCTCCACCTACCCCCGCGTCACCCGCTAACCCAGCCCGCAACAACCTCCCCGTCAGATCCATCCTGTCCCACAGCAAGCTCTTTGCGCAGGTCCGCGCCATCCTAGACATGTCGTCGCCTAAACCCAGTCCCAGCCCTCCGGCTGCCCAGGACGCCGCTGTCGCGTCTGCCAAAGATCGGGATCTGCCCGATCCAAGCTCGGACGTCCCCCTGTCGCCAGCATCGCCACCGCGTCCGAGGAGAACGTACATCTGCCCGGAGCCGGGCTCGCTGTACGACATTATGCACTCGTACTCGGGCGAGAGCCTCTACGCGCTGCCTATCTGCTGGACAGACCTGCACCCCAAGGCCCTCGGCGTGCGGTTCAGGGAGCAATCGCCCACGCGATCCCCGGCGCCCAATCCCCAGCCTTACCCCGGCATGGCCACTCCCCCGTCGCCGGAGCCGTCGCCCCTGGCCAAGCAGCTGTGCGCAGAGCTGAGCACCTTTGTGCAGCCAGGCCCGGCGGCCGTTGACAGGATTCGTGCCCTGAAGCACCTCGTCTCCGCCTTCTTCCCCAGCATGCCTTGCAAGGCCAAAACCTCGGTAGACCTCGACTTCCACTTCGGCACCAAGTTCTACCGCAAGGCCGTCAAGATCCCTGTGGTCTGGAAGCACACGACCTCGCGGTGCTACTCGTTCGACTCGGCCGCCACGCGTCCGATGTCGTCGAACTCTCAGACCTCGTCTCCCAGCGAGCCCGATCTCGACAGCTCTAGCAGGTTTCTCCAGAACGCGCCTCTGCTTGCCTACGTAGACCGCGACCACCTGGCCAGCGTGCGCAGGTCTCTCTTCCGCATCTCCGTCGGCCCCAGGGACGGCGATTTTGCCAACAGGCCCGTCGCCAACCTGCAGCGGCTGCGGGCCAAGGCTCTCGTTCCCAGCAATCCAGACTGCGACGCGCATTTCGTTGCCGTCCTCATCGCAATGGCGCAGGCCCGCTTCTACAGCAAGAAAACCGGCCGGCGAAAGTTCACGCTGTCGCAGCCGTCCTCCTCAGACACCCCTAGTTCTCCCGAGCCCGACGCTGTGATGACTGATGTCGAGGTCAGGCTCTTCACCTTTGACGCGGACGCCAAGGACTTTATAGTCTATACCGCCTGGATCGGAGCAGACTTCCTCGAGGGCTTTGCGCAACCTACCCAACCTCTCCATCGGGGCCCCAAGGGCACTTCGTCGATGCGCATATCGCACACCAGGGTTCCCGTCTGGCCGTTTTATGGCCTAAAGGAACGGCTGGGAAGGGCGCTGGGTTCCGAGATTACGGGCAAGGAGTTCTCGGCATCTGGCTACGACACCTTCCACACCCCCGAGGAGCTCCCCACCTACCAGGCAGAGCTGGAGAGGATCCGGATCGACGAGGAACGCCGGTACCGCGAATACACGGCCTACTGGCGCGAGGAGCAGCACAACAAACTGCGCAAGATGGTGGCCAAGAGCTTCGAAGAAGATGGCAAGAAGCGAAGTCGAGAGTCGAGCCATGGCAGCAGCGGCGACGGGTCGCGGTCACCCTCAACTTCGCCGTCTAAGCGGCGGCGGGGCATGGGCGCGGCTGAGGTTGAGGTATGCTGACCTTGATGATACCCACCTACTCCTTGGTCGTTTGCTGCGTCGCTGCCACCTGGAAACAAAAGCGTAGACGTTGGGAACTAAACTGTTTTCTTTTCCTTGCGACTTTCTTCTGAAGCAGACGTCGCAGGCCTACGACTTCATCGCCATATCTCCTCCCCTTGACGTTTACAGCCGGGTCTGAGGGCGAAGGGAAAGAAGGCTTATAGATGGAATGATTTGACGACTGGCTCTCTTTTTGGAGTTAATTTGGCAAGGTGTGCATATACAGGATTGGCGCCTCAGTGGCATGGTGGGAAGGTTTTGGGGTGGGCGGTTTGCATTTGAGCATTTTTCAGTGGCCGGGTTGGCCACGGGTTCTTTTCAGGAATGTTTTGTGTTATCTAGTAATTAGCAAAGACCGGCAAAGATGAAGTGAAAAAAGAGTTTAGTCCGTCACGGGCAACAAAATAGGTGGACAGCTTATGTGTCGAACAGACTGCGCATCGGGACATGGTTATTTCTCGGCGGCGGGAGTCTGTTTGAACCTTCCCAGTCTGAGGAATCCATAACTAAGCCAGGTGATGTTTCTAGATCGATTTTTTTACGGCTGCAACGATAGGATAGGAAGGCCAAAACACATGGTGAAAAGGCTGAGAAAACCAGCGACACGGCAGCTAAAGCAGAAGAGCACACCCTAGCATCTGGTGTGGGGATGGGGACAGTTGGCGCCGCCCGGCACCTTCCCCTCGACGCCCGAGATGCCGTGACAGGCGAGGATGCCGTTGGAGTTGTGGACGAAGTTGTCTGTGGGGTCGCGCGCATCAGCGAAGAAGCGGTCCTTGCGAGAAGGGAAGCAAGGGGGTCCAGAACGTACCCAGGTCCAACTTGCTGTCCTTGGCGCCGCCGCGCCCGTCGCTGCAGTAGGCCATGAGCACGGTGGTTGTGCCCTCGTCCCAGCGCTCGTGGCTGCATGATTTGGAGAAGGCGCCGCTGTGGAGGGTGAGGCTTAATGTTAGTGTATGTGCTGGGCTTTGCTTCAGTTTATACACGACGTGTGCCGGAGAAGAACGGTGAGGGAATAAAGCGGGGAAGAGAGAAAAGAGAAACGAACTTTGCCTTGGGCGCGAGCTTGCCGCCGCTGTTGGTCACGCACCAGTCGAGGTCGATCTCGGTCTCGACGCGGCGGCCGCCGGCGCTCCAGCAGTAGCAGTGCAGGTAGTGCGTGTCGGACAGGGTGCAGTCGTCGCAGGAGCGGGTGTAGCTCCGCCTCAGGAGCGGCTGCGCTGCCGGCCGGGGAGAGGCGGTGGCCAGGGCGGCCAGGCAGAGGAGGAGGGAGATATTGGGCAGCATGGTCAAGGCTCGGGGCTGGACTCGATGGGATCTACACCAGCTCTGTCACAGGCGATTCTTATCTGGAGACCCTATTTATATATGCCGCCAGTTGTCTCCCACTTGGAAGACCCAAAACCCAAGTCCCCTTCCGTCTCCCCACCGTGGCGCTAGGCCTGCTCTGATGGGATGGCGCTGTGGCAAATCCACCCGAGGAGGGTGTGCTGTTCTCATATATCCCAGATGGGCCAGATGGGCCCGAGGTCCTGGCTCTAGCAAGCGAGCTGAACCAGACCATGCTGGGCATTCTGCCGGATGTGATGGCTATTTTTACCGCGATGCAGGTGGCTCCTGGTTTATTCTGGCTTGATCCGTTTTACCCGCGGTAGGCCTAGTTCTCGGGTCGATAAGGGGTTGTTGCGCGCCTGGGGTGATTACGCCGGAAGATGGAAGCTCGGTGGTCCATTACCGGAATGGGCTCGCCTTCGATGAAGCTTCCGTACTGGTGCAGTCTGGAGAGGTCACATTGGACCACGACCGGTCCCAGCACGCACTTCAGCTCCATGGTGCTGCATTTGATCCCTTGCCAAGAATGTCCTGCAGGCGTCGCAATTGTGCCGAAAGGGGACGCTGCGGGAACGTCCAGCCCCGAGCCCGAATTTCTCCATTATTTGGCCCTACCGTGAAAACACGCCAAATATAGGAGGTACAATGGCAGACGAACAGCCGCCCATCACGCGCAGCCTCGAGGTCGCCCAGAGACACCTATGCGCTGGCGGACGGCCGCGCCGGGTAGTCGCGCTCTCAGTGAACATGCTTGATTCGTCTCAATAGACGTGGTGTTATCCCAAAATTCCACTGTGACCTGCGGCGACGCTCCACTCTCCTTCGACACACGCCTTCGTGCACATTGACGACGTCCGGCCAGGGTACGTGCGCCCAGAGCGATGCTTCCTCGACGACGCCGAGGGTAAGGACCGCCTCGTCATCCAGGGCACGGCCTTCCGGGAGCCTGCTCACCGACTACTCGGCACGGATGACGAGGCAAAGATCGAGTCGTCGGGCTGCTAACCGCTGTCGAGTGGGTGCCGCTCGTAGAAGAGCTCAACGCCACGATCCAGCGGGATAAGATCAGCCCGGCGAAGGCTGCAGGATGTGCTGTTACAGCGTCTGAGCATCCAAAAGTGTTATCTGCCGATGCGTGCAGGTTCTTGGCGTCTTTCTTCTCTATAATCCTTTGTGCGGGAGATTGGGCATGGCGTTTTTGGATGACGCTGGTGCGTGATGGGACGTGGGGTGGGAGCAGGTCGGGTTCCCCGCCGTTTGGGCGGTATTTTGATATCTGGCTTGGCCGAGCTGCTGGCGGTTGCGATGATGCGGAGGAGGCGCGCGGGAGGTTCGTGAGGCCGTCGCCGACTGCTGCATCAGCCGGTGCCACGGCCGGTCGTTTATAGCTACAGGAAAGGCGCACATCGGGACGGCTGTTATCAGGACTTTTGGTGCTGCAGGGCGGGCCGTCCCTTGTATAGCTCGGGAGCGAAAGGGAAGAAGGAGAGTGACGATGGTCAGCCAGAGAACGTGCCGGCGATTATACAGGGTCAGGCCGCAGCCGAGGCTCTCGTCGATGCTCGGCTGCTGATCTCACTCGAGCGTTCGTTTTGATGGGGATAAATCGCCAAGCAAGGTCAAAGCTATCTGACGCTAGTTAGTTTGCGCCTAGTTCTGTGATTTGTTTCCTAATAAAGTCAAGAGATAATGCGATATGTACAGTAAGGGTCCCCAATACTCCGAATCGTCCATGTGTTTTAATGCTTAAATTTTAACAACTTGGTATCGTGAGAGCAAAAAGTAACAAAAAATGGTCCAGGCTCCTCTTTTCACACGAGCATAGCAGCAAGTGCCAAAAAGACGCCTACAAGGCTGGTGGCCGCCGCCGGCTGCCAGACGGACCCGGCGCCGGCGGCGATGGGCGGCCTGGTGGCGTCGGCGGGCGGCCTCGGGGTCGTGGCCGAGCTGGAGCCGTTGGAATCTCCTCCGGCGAGGGGCGTAGACACGGCAGCGCCGCCGCCGTAGGGGGGCCTGCTGGGCGGGGTGCCGGCGGCGACCAGGAGCGTGGTGGGCGCGGCAGTGTCGGCGGGCTTGCCGGCCGCGGCGGTGCCCAGGACCTCGGAGGGCACGATGCGGCTCGGCATGGACGACTTGGGCTCCGAGCCGGACGAAGAGCGGGGCGGGGCGACTATCAGGACGGTGGAGGAGGACGCTGACGTGGGAGGAGCGGGAGTCAGGGTCGAGGCGGGAGTCGGGGTCGAGGCGGGAGTCGGGGTCGAGGCGGGAGTCGGGGCCGAGGCGGGAGCTGGCGTCGAGGTGGGAGCCGGGGGAGCACTAGGCGCAGGCGCAGGGGCGACTGCCTTGGCGTTGAGCCAGGTGTCGACGAGGCACTGCTTCGTGATGGCGTTGTCGACAAGGCTGTTGCCGTTCTTGTTGGGCGTCATGCTGAGGACGTACGAGGTGGGGAAGGAGCCGGCGCCCCAGCCGAGGAGGCCGACGAAGACGTCCGAGTTCTCGTTGATGATGGTGTTCTGGGCGCAGAAGGCGGTCATGCAGCTGCCGTCGAGCGAGGCGCCCGTCTCGGACACGAGGCCCTTGCGGCCGGCCTTGCGCAGGTAGGCGGCCACCTCGGCGAAGGCGTCGCGGTTGTCGGTGGTGCACTCCTTGTGGGTGCCCGAGTTGTCGACGTCGAGGTACTTGTGGATGTCGAGCAGCAGACCGTCGGTGGTGCCGTCCGGGTTGCGGATGGCCATGAGGGCGTCGGCGCTGCCGCTCGAGACCAGGGTGGCGGCGCTGTCGAAGTTGGTGCCGGGCAGCAGGATCATCTGCCTGGTGGCGCCGGCCTGGCGGATGGCCGTGACGGCGGCCTGGCAGGTCCGGGCCCAGGCGGCCACGTCGAGGTCGTGCGGCTCGTTCATGAGCTCGAACACGACCTTCTCGTTGGCCGCGTACTTGGTCGCCAG
Organism: Magnaporthiopsis incrustans; assembly: GCA_003049425.1. NCBI lineage: Eukaryota > Fungi > Ascomycota > Sordariomycetes > Magnaporthales > Magnaporthaceae > Magnaporthiopsis > Magnaporthiopsis incrustans. The sequence continues at coordinate 40,508 of PYSR01000008.1, forward strand.
CTGGCGCCACAGGCCGGCGAAGTCGTCGTCCGACGGGCCGCCCTGGCCGATGATCTTGCCGTTCCACCGGGCAAAGTTGTGGATGTCGATCATGCAGTACGCGCCCGTGGCCAGGCAGGCCTGCATCACCTGGTCGTAGCGGCCTAGGTTCTTGGCGTCTAGAGCGGCGCCGGGCTGGTTGTTGGCGAGGAACTGCCACGAGACGGGCAGCCTGAACATGTTCATGCCGTCGTCCTTGACGAAGTGCTTCATCTGGCCCTGGCCGTCGCCGCCGCCCAGCGAGCTCAGGGGCAGCTGGACCTGGCCGAGAGGGCAGTTGCCGTCTATCGTGCAGCCAAAGTCACCGCCCGCGATGGACAGACCCTAGCCGGGGCTGTTAGTATCCCAGAGCTACCTACAATAGCTGGGACTGTCGCACTCACAAGAAACTGGACCTTGGCCTGGACCATGACGGCAGCGAGGCCGAGGATGGCTAGCGGTTTGGAAAACATGGTTGGAAGATATGGGATGAAGGTTTCGTAGGAACAAGAAGTGGATGATAGCTGGCTTTTGGCGAGACGAGAGTCGTTTGCTGGAAGCGGCCGGCGGGAGAGACGGTACAAACGAAGGGGTATCACACTGCGGCTCGGGTACGGGTAAGGGACTAGAGCGGGAGGTCAAACGAGAGAAAAAGTGAAAACAAACGAGATCATCAACTTCAAAAAATAATCAGCTTCAGCGAAAGTGAGCGGCCCAGGCCAGCTTAACGAAGGGAACAAAGTGTTGGTGGTAGAAGCGAAAAGGACGAAGGAAAAGGGAGAAAGAGATATGATCAGCACAACATCGAACCGACAGCCGCCACGAGGAAGCTTGGGGAAGGAAGGAGCTTCTGCGAAAAAGCCCGCGAACCTCAAAAAACCTCTAGGTAGCGGGACGAGGCCGTGGGCGACAGCCAGCTGGGCGCCGTGGGCATTTTGAGGTACGGGAAGCAGGGGGCGCCGCAACTCCCCCTCGCCGATCCATGCCGTTGGTCGTCCAAGAAAGGGGCTCGCTCGATCCATGGCAGGGCCGCGGAAGCACGCACACTGGGGGCGCGTGGCGACAGAAAGTGGACGGCATTGAGCCCTAGGATGGCCCGGCCAGCGGGTGCCGAAGCTGGGGTCAACAAGCCGACGACGGGCTGCCATTGGGCGGGCGCTAAAGTGGCTTTATTTTTCTGGGTAGGAACTACCCGGTTCAATGGTCGCCAGCCAAACAGCGGCCTTGGCAGCCCCTGGCCTGGCCGAAGGGTCAGACAAGGGCCGTTTCAGATTTGGTGGCACCAACCCCCACCTCCTTTTTCCCTGGGTCTAGGTGGCCCTGGTCGCGGGATGGAGGCTCTTTTTGGCGTCGCAACAGCACATGCGGTAGACGCTATCTGCCCGTCACTCGAATGTGTCGACTGCATGGCCGATTGACGTGCTGCCAACACACGCAACTGGGCACATTCGGGTCTTTCTCAACGGCCGCCCACGGGGTTCCAGGCCAACCACATAGATGCGGGCCAAACGATGCGCAATGCGGGCAGGCCTTTGCCGTTCGGACCTGGGCGAAGCTGTGCCCTACCCAACCCTGCGCCACAGAGCATGAACGTGCCGGACAGGGTTCGGCCTCGCGGAAACGGCGGTGTTCGCCTTATCAACCTGTGATCTGCGTAAGCCGGGAGACGGACGTCCATCGGCGGGAGACGGCTGAGAACAGCAGGGAGTCGCCCGTCAGCCGAGATCCCAAAATAGCGCCAGTCGAGATGGCGGCGGGGAGGAAGATGATCGCAAAGAGCCGTGGATACTATCCCCTCGAGTGCCACCACCTCCATTTTATCACTCAAGCCAGCACGCAAGCATGAGATTGGGGACCTTGCCGTCTTTCTGCGGACGGGCAATCTAAGAGATACGCTTCTATCCTGTCTACGAAACTCCGTGTAAAAAACAGGTTCTAAATTGATCACACAAAAAAGGCGCATTTTATCCAGAATGTCACTCTCCACCCCTCCCTTTTACACCACTGACGTCCTCTTTGGCCTCCGCAGCGGATGCGCCTCTGTGTTGAGCACCCACTCGTCCAGGCTGATCACGTCGGGCTTGGAGAAGATGAGATAAAAGTACTTGAGCGTCTCGCCAAGCCAGAAGCTCTGCCGTGTAGGTTGCGATTGCAGGGTTAGCCTGAGTGCCAGAGATGCCGGATAGCAGAGAGCAAGACCTACCTCCATCGAATCCACCTTGTTGGTCTGGCCCGCGACCGTGACGTCCTCGACGGCCGCGTTGGCCAGGTGCGTCGACGTGGCGACCTGAATGTCCAGAAACATCTGCCACGCCATCTCCCGCAGCTCCTCCTTGCCCGTGACGCGGTACAGCACAAACAGGCTCTCGATGGCCTCGGGCCGGAGGATGTAGCGCGCGTCGCGCACTTCCGTGAATCCCCTGGGCATCCTGCGCTTCGCCTTGCCCTCGGCCACCTCCTGGCCCGAGCTGCCGCCCCACGCCTTGACTTGGCCCTTCCACGCCTCCTCGTCCCACGCGCACGGCTCGCTGAGTGCGGCAGCAGAGGCTTTCGGACACGCCGCCAGGCCAAAGATCTCGGGCAGCAGGCCCGTCGGGAAGCTCTTGTAGCCCCAGGCGCAGCCGCGCGCCAGCTTCTCGCCGATGGCAACATGGCGCGGCTCGTCCAAGAGGCGGCCGCCCAGCGCGAACATGCCGCCGGCGAAGCAGGACAGGTGCTGGCTGTCCTGCGAGGACTGGGGCGGCTCGTCGTCGCGGCCCGCCGTCGCCGACACGGCAAACAGAATATCCGGGATCTCAGCTGCGCCCGCCTTCTTGCTACCGGTTGGGGGAACCATGGGCCGGAACAGGAGGTACTTCTCGATGACGGCAATGGCGGTGCGGTACATGGCTTCGTACTTTGGGTCGGCGCCCGCGAGCAGCGCGTGCATCTTAGGCAGGTACTCGAACATGGAGTCGGCGAGGGCGCCGAGCGTGAACTCGCTGTAGTGCTGCGGCGCGACGTCGTCGTCGCCGTCGCCGCCGCGGAAGTTCATGATGGTGGGCCACAGGCCCGGCATGCGCGTGTGGTTCTGCGTGCGCTCCAGGTACCGCGAGATCGTGTCGACGGCGTCGTAGTACTTGTGGTCGCCCGTCAGCTGCGCCAGGCGCGTGAACTCGAGGCTCAGCGACGCCGGCGACGCGCTCGGGGTGTCGACGCCCGCGAACTGGTTCCCCAGGCGCGCGTCCTCGAAATCGAACCAAAAGCCCGGGATGCGGTTGGGCGTGTCAAAGGCCGCGTACAGCAGGTCGCCCAGCTCGCGGGCTTTTCGGAGCAGCGCCTTCTCGCCGCTCAGGTCGTGGGCGGACAGCAGGCCCCCCAGGAAGCGGATGGTGGTCTCGAAGACGTTGAGGCTGGTGCTCGACGTGGCCGAGAAGTCGATGCGGCAGGCCTCGCGCACGGCGTCGACGAACTCGGAGCGCAGGCCGGCGATCCAGAGCGTGTCGAGCGAGTCGACCAGCGTGGCGCCGTAGCCGCCAAAGGTGTCGCGGCCGCCGCCCTCGATCGGCCGGAGCTCGTCGAGGCCCCAGGCCTCCTTCGCGTAGCTGTCCCAGCTCTTCTTGATGGCGGCCCGCACCGCGGTCAGGCGCGCCTCGGCCATCTCGACGTGCAGGGGGACCACCTCGTCGCCCGCGAAGTCGTGCTGCACCCGCGGCACGGGGCGCTGCCTGTCGGCCGGCGGGAGGCGCGCCATCTTGGCCGCCGGGCGCGGGTGGTGGTGCTCAAAGGCGGCCCAGTCATAGCTGGACGGCACAAACTCGATGGGGCCAAATTTCCTCAGGGGGATGTGGAAGCGTCGTACCGGATAGTCGCCGAAGGGGCGGTACCGGTACAAGACGAACACGAAGACGGCGGCCAGCAGGATGATGCGCACAAGTCCGCGTCGCCGTGCCATGGTGTCCGGGCCCCTCTTAATATCGGAATTACTCCGGGACCCGCGTGATACGGAGTATCAAATACCTGCCGTCGGGTCGAAGCGCTCCAAAGTGGGCGACACAGACGATCGTGGTACCAACCAGGGCAGACTCGAACTGGGGCTTGTGGAGCTGTGACCGGCGGCACTGACGGCTACGCGAGCGTCGTGTCTGCAAACTGATATACGGCGAGGAATCGTTTGCGACGTCATGGTTTTTCCTGCTCTGCCGACGGACCGCCTCGACACCACTAATGTTCAGTGCACGGGTCGCAGCCGATCCGGCATCCGAGGCTCCATGGCGGCTAGCTGTTGCTGAGGCTGAAACAGGCGACGTGGTTGCAGTTTGGTTGCCGTCCGTGCAGGGGTATCGACCAGCGTCACGTGGAGATACCTGATAAAGACTCTCACGTGATGCCTGCCGGGCCTGACGTGTCCATATGGAATTCCTGCTCTCCACTAAAGACTGCTCTCCACTCCGAAGCCAACACTTTCAATTTCCCTGCTGCTAACCATCCGGGCCATTCAGTTCTGCCAATCGCATCACCAACTACCAGGCCCGGTCACGCTTAAAAGATTAAAATAGATCAACGGAGCCTTGTCCGCTCTTGGGACCTTTTCCGGGCCATTCCAGCTTTTGGCGAACAAGAGGGCAAAGGCCGGCCGTCCTTGAAGCTCCTTCGCCCATGCCCTCGACCCCGCATCGCATTGACGCTGTGCCTCGGCTCAATCGACATCAAATGTCGTGCAGGCCAAGACGGGGCGCGCGCCGTGAATTCCTTCCTGGACCGGGTCCAAGCTGACCGTGGCAAGAATGCTGGATCCATGCCTGAGTCCACCGACGACCCTCGCTGCGAGATTGTGAATAGATTGCGACGCGGCAGTTGCTACTACCAATGCCGAGGAAACACGTCCTCTCCCTCACCGTGTCGGCCGGGCCACCATCGCGGGGTCGTTCTGGAAACGCGTCCGTGAGACCCGCCACTAAAGCGGCGGCGACGGCAAGTATTTGCAGTGCTTGGTGGCTCTCGACAACGCGCCGGGCCTCATACCTGCGCACACGCCCCCTATAGTATACGGCTGTGGACCTCCATACGCGGGGTGGACATTGGGCAGCAAGCGGGACCCGCGAATTTAGTCACGACGGGACAGTGACCCTCGAAATCGAGAAACCCCGCGCTCACTGTCGATGGATTCACGTCCTTCTCACGGGCAGTTCACATGTCCCAACCCATCACGGCTCAACACCGGAACCCCAGGCGTCGCCGCAACTGTGAATCTTGGTAACAGGGCAATTACTCGCAGCTCGTGGGGTGGGACCGCACAAGCTGACAGCAAGAATGCGCTCGTGACCACCGTCTCCATGTCTCCTCAGGACCAGGGTGGAGCTGGGCTGGAGATTTTCCAGAATGCGGTCTATCCTCGAATGAAACGCATGTGGTGTCGTATACGCGCCGGGATCTGGGTGCGCTGGCGCCTCGTCACCTGCTAGTGGCGGACGGATGACCCCAGGTTCGTGGCTTGCACCGGGAAAATTATGCCATCCATGAACCTGTCCCTGAACATCAGCTGCACCGGGCCGCAGCCCAAAGTCTAATTCCTAAGCGCCATAGTTGCTTTTTTTCTGTGCCTTGCTATCCCACGACCAAGACGGCCGACTTGCCACCAGCAGGACAGCTCGCTGACCAAAGTACATACGGGTCTCGGATGACTATCCATGGTTCGGCACTAAGCTGCTGTCATTGATTACTTTTCCAAGCCACCGAGATGTATTCGCGTCACAATGCGTCTGACCAAGTTTGGAAGGTGGCATTCCCCGCATGCTCGGATCTGGGGTAAATGCCAGGCGATGTGGAGCTCGAGCGCGTTGCGCCGGCAGGACTGGCGGTCTGCTAGGGCCTCCCTCCCTAAACTGTTGGGCGCATTCCGTTCGTCCTTCCCCCCACGTTGGGGCTCTGAGCAGCTCGGGACCTGGCACCCTGGCTCGCGAAGGAGCCAAGATTGGGACCGAGGGCTGCCGATCCAGCTGACCATGCATCCCACACGAAATAGCGCCCGCCAACCAGAGCCTCGCTTTCCTGATCGACAACATCGCATCCTCTCTAGGGCGGCCACAGCTTCGTGTCCGCGCGGGTGACCGACCTGCAACTGCCATATTGGCTGCATCAACCGGCTGGGCGGTCGTCTTCCGTGCCGAGGTTGAAGTATCGAGAGGGCTGAAGTGCGGCAATGACGAGATCTTGCATGTGCTGGCCGCAGCAGGTCGCTGCTGTGCCTTTTTGCCATTCTATTGCTTTTTGTTCTTTTCTTTATGCAGCGGGATCATGCCGAGCCCATGTCGTCACCGACACCAGGAACCAACCAGGCGGAGCGACCAGGGCTGGGTTTCTGCCCCCTGAGACGCCGGCGCATTTGGGACGGCCGAGTCTGTATGCTATCGCCACGGCTCTCGTCTGCGGTCAGGTCACTACGTACGGTACCTAGCCAGTCTGTATTTATTACTGTCGTGGCGTTGAGCCCGAACCACAGCCGCGGCTGCTTTGGTATTGACATCTGACGGCCGGCCCAACGCGTCCGCAAGGCGGACCAAAGGATATCCAGGCGTCGACGGGCTGCCTCCTCTTGCTATTCTGCCGGCTCGTCGACGGCGTATGGCATCAACGACCCCGCGTTGGCTCCGGACGACAGTTTCCTCATTCGAACATATCTCCTTATGATGCATTCTCGTGATTCAACAAACCATATGCGTGACTGGCTCTAGGGTGCGATCTGGTGCGGGGGCTAACTGGTCCCGGCAGTCATGCACCTCGTGCGAGCGCCAACCGTGCCGGCGCCCTGGCCATATCCAATATTGGGGCTCGGCGGCACTCGGCTCACACTTTCTCTGCTCGACTGGGCACCACCTATCCCTCGTGGAAAGGGTGTGGGCCAAGGCGGATACGGATGCGTGTCTCTCCTCCAATATTGGTCGCGAGGGGAGGGGATCTCCAAAATGAGGTTACTCCCGGTGCCCCATTCACCTAGAGCCCACCAGCCCGCAGCCCCTTCGGCACATACAAGACACAACCCCGCATCACATCGAGAGGGAAAGCTTAGCGAAGCAAGAGCAGCAAACGTATATAGATCGTCGTGTTCGCCACTCGGGGTACACCGGCGTCTCCCTGGCCGATGCGCTATCCACCAGCTTCGGGGCCCTCCATACAAGCGAGATTAGACAAGTCTCGGTGATCTCCTGCCCCAGTCGTATAGTCTCCGCCCTTTGATCTTGGCACCACGCGGTCTAGAACAAAGCCGTCATGCGGCCCACCGTGTTCTCCTCCTGGCTCGCCGGCGGCCTCCTAGCCTCTCTCGGCCAAGCCGCGGTGCTCCCACCTAGGGAGGAGGTCGCCCCGGAACTTCCGGCGGCTCCGCCCACCCCGGCGCTGGAAGAGCGCGCACCCAAGGTGACGGTGGCCCTGGGGCCGTCGGCCACCGTCGTGGGCGCGACCATCGGCAACGTCGAGTCGTTCAAGGGCATCCCGTTTGCGGACGCGCCCGTGGGCAACCTCCGCTTCCGGCCGCCGCAGCGGCTGTCGAAGCCGCTGGGGACCTTCGACGCCACGGCTCTCATCCCGACGTCGTGCCCGCAGATGCTGCTCTCGACCGAGTCCGGGAACGTCCTCTTCAACGTGTTGGGCAAACTCGCCAACCTCCCGTTCGTCCAGACCATCACCAAGGTATCCGAGGACTGCCTCAACATCAACGTGCAGCGGCCCGTCGGCGTCAAGGCCGGCGACAAGCTGCCTGTTCTGTTTTGGATCTTTGGCGGTGGCTTTGAGGTATGAAAACGTTGTCCCTTTTCCGAACCAACCGCGGACGCCTGACGGCCCACTGACGGACGGGATGGAATCACAGTTTGGAGGAACCTCCCTTTACGACGGAGGCCCGCTCGTCCAAAACGGCATCGACATCGGACAGCCCTTCATCTTCGTGGCCGTCAACTACCGCACGGGCGCCTTCGGCTTCATGCCGGGGGCCGAGATCCTGGCCGAGGGCTCGTCCAACGCCGGGCTGCTGGACCAGCGCATGGGCCTCGAGTGGACGGCCGACAACATCGCGGCCTTCGGCGGCGACCCGGACCGCGTCACCATCTGGGGCGAGTCGGCGGGCGCCATCTCCGTCTTCGACCAGATGGCGCTCTTTGGCGGCAACAACAAGTACAAGGGGAAGCCGCTGTTCCGGGCCGGCATCATGAACTCGGGCAGCCTGACGCCGTCGGACCCCATGGACTGCGCCAAGGGCCGGGCCGTGTACGGGCAGGTGGTGAAGTCGGCGGGCTGCGCCGGGGCCCGGGACACGCTCGCGTGCCTGCGCGCGCTGCCGCTCGACAAGTTCCTCCCCGCGGCCAACTCGGTGCCGGGCATGCTGTCGTACAGCACGGCCGCGCTGTCGTACATGCCGCGGCCCGACGGCAAGGTGCTGCCGGCCAGCCCGGACGTGCTGCTGGCGTCGCGCCGGTACGCGGCCGTGCCCATGATCAACGGCGACCAGGAGGACGAGGGCACGCTCTTCGGCCTCTTCACGCCCAACATCACGAGCACGGACCGGCTGGTGTCGTACCTCAACGACGTCATGTTCCACAACGCGCCGCGCTCCGCCGTCGAGGCGCTGGTGGCCACGTACGACCCGCTCCTGACCGAGGGGTCGCCCTTCCGCTCCGGCATCTTCAACGAGATCTACCCGGGCTTCAAGCGGCTGTCGGCCATCATGGGCGACCTGGTGTTTACGCTCACGCGCCGCCTGTTCCTGGACATCGCCAACACGGTCAACCCGTCGGTGCCGTCGTGGTCGTACCTGTCCAGCTACAACCAGGGCTTCCCCGTGCTGGGCACCTTCCACGGTAGCGATCTGTTGCAGGTGTTTTACGGCATCCTGCCCAACTACGCCAGCCGCGCCACCATGGCTTACTACACCAACTTCCTGTACAATATGGACCCCAACAAGGGCGTGACCGGGTACATGAAGTGGCCGCGCTGGTCCGAGGACCGCCAGCTGATGAACTTTTTCGCCCAGGACGCGAAGCTGATCAAGGACGACTTTAGGGACGAGAGCGCGAAGACCATGATGAGCAATGTTGTGAGTTTTTATGTTTAGGATGAGTTGGATTTGGGGCTTTCTTTTTTTGCTTGTATATTTTGTTTCGAGTTTGCTGTACATATTTCTGTGGATGATCTATGAGGGAAACGCGCTCAATGACATTATGAGATTAAGGATGGGACGGAGAGTTGGAGGATGGACGACGGAGACTTGCCCAAAACGTGGGGACGAACATTCGAGACACTGCTCTAGGGCCAAAAAAAAAAAGCGTCGTAGCAAAATTCGAACCAGACGGATAGGACAGCAGTATGTACATAAGAAAGAAGACAAATTGTTTGTGGATGTTGGACAAGTCGCCGTAGGGAAGGAAGAACAAGAAGAAAAAAACCAAAAGTCAAGGCCGCAACCGGGGATTGAACCCGGGACCTCTCGCAAATTGTGACAATCAACTGGTTTCCCAGCGATCAACTCAGGGTGAGCCCTAAGCGAGAATCATACCACTAGACCATCGCGGCGGTTGTGCTGATGGTTGCTGATTCGCCAGTGGGCCTTATAGCGGCGAGTAAGACGGGATGCATGTCGCACTTGGGATCCGCAGCCAAACCAATGGGTGGACAAATCCTGCGTCTGGGCTGCTCACCTCTGCAGGTTGGCTTCCGGTTTTGGTTTTCCAGCACCGCGGACCTGAACGACGGCCGGATGCACTGCGATAAGGTTCTGCACGATGAAGTGGCAAGACGGACAACAAGCAAAGTTCGATATTAATTAAAGTTTGTCTTTATTGTCGGGAGAACAGGCATCACAATCCGGCTAAAAAGCAAGGCACCGTTTGAGGAGCATCTCTTTTTGCCTGGATACTGCACGCATGGGCGGATTGTCATGGCTCCCTGGTGCACACGGCGATGACTTCTGGTTTTCTATCGATTCTGTGTGGAAGTAGGTACCTCTAGGTGCGATACAGATTTCCGGAAAGCCACCCGACAGATGCGACAAAAGAAACGACGCCGGTCCGCCACACACTTGATTAAAAAGACGTGGTATCAGAGTTGCAGTGGGTAGGTAGCAGGAGCGATTTGCAAAGACAAACAGCACAGCATGCCTAGGCGACCTCCTCCTTGTTACCGGCCTCGACCTCGAGCGGCGCCCCCTCGGCCTTGCGGGTCTTGACGGCCTCGATCTCGGCGTCGAGACGCGAGTCGCCCATGCGCGTCTTCCAGGGGCGGGGCCCCTCGGGCGAGAACATGAGCTCGATCTCCTCGAGCGTCTTGCCGCCCGTCTCCGGGTAGAAGAGGAAGAACCAGGCGGCGGCGCCGAGGCAGAGGCAGCCGAAGACGGTGAAGGTGTGCCACTTGATGTCGCGGAAGGCGGGCGGGGTGAACATGTTGAGGGCGAAGTTGAAGACCCAGTTGGACAGGGCGGCGAGGGCCATGCCGTGGGCGCGCGTGCCCAGCGACCACACCTCGGCCGCGTAGATCCAGCACACGGGCGCCAGCGTCAGGGCGTAGACGACGATGAGCAGGAACGAGAAGACGATGACGGTGTTGGCCGGGTTGCCGCCCACGACCTCGAAGACGACGTTGGCGTTGGGCGGCGTGCCGACGCCCTCGGGGCGGAGGATGTTGTTGGAGGCCATGGTGCCGGCGACGACGAAGTGGCACAGGCCCATGCCCAGGGCGCCGGCGACGAGCAGCACGCGGCGGCCGGTGCGGTCGATGAAGAAGAACATGACGCCCGTGAAGATGATGAAGACGGCGTACTGCACGCCCGACGTGACCAGGGCCACGTTGCCGCGCAGGCCGGCCATGTAGGCGATGTAGGTCAGGTAGTAGACGATGACGTTGGCGCCGGCCAGCTGCTGCCAGGCCTGGACCGTCATGCCGGCCATGGTGCGCTTCCACATGCCGTTCACGACGAACTTGCGCCAGCCGCGCGCCGACTCGCGCTCCGCCTGCAGCGTGGCCAGGATCTCCTCGTACTCGGCCACGACCAGCACGTCGGCCTGGTTGCCGCCGGCGTGGATGTTGGCCAGCACGTCGAGCGCCTCCTCGTTGCGGCCGACCTTGGCCAGCCAGCGCGGCGAGCGCGGCAGGAACGGCAGGCCCAGGACGAGCAGGAGGCAGGGGATGAACTGGGTGCCCCAGGCGGTGCGGAACATGGACGGGCCCGTGATGGAGTTGATGCAGCCGACCGAGATGAAGTACATGATCAGGATGCCGAACTCGATGGCCAGCTGCTGGATGATGACGAGCGACCCCCGCTTGTCCTTCTTGGCGATCTCGGCCAGGTACACTGGCACTTGCGACGACGTGATGCCGACGGTGAAGCCGTTGAGCACCCGGCCCGCCACCAGCGTGCCCCAGTCCTGGGCCGCCACCTGCACGGCCGTGCCCGCGAACCAGAAGATGCACGCCACCATGATGGAGTCGCGCCGCCCGATCTTGTCCGACAGGAACCCGGCCGCGGCCGACCCGACCACGGACCCGGCCGAGAGCGCGCCGCCGATGGTGCCCTGGATCACGCCGCTGGGGTTGTTGAAGAAGTCGATGTACGACTCCGACACGACGATGGCCGACATAGACGAGATGTCAAAGCCGAACCTGTGTTTTGTCAGCTCGGCCCTTGCCTTCTTTTTTTCGGCAACCATCTTCACCAATCGAGCACTTACAGCATCCCTCCCAACGTCGCGATACACGCGATGAAGTAGGTGTTGTAGATCCGCGGGAGCTTCGCCATGGTGGGCAAGCTGGCGGGCGCAGAGAGCGCCTTTCCTCGTCGTCTGTGTGTGTGTGTGTGTGTGTGTGTGTGTGCGTGTCCCCTTGTTTCTCAGGGTTGCCAGGCAAAGCAGCAAGAAGAAGTGCACACTCGCGCAACGGGAATCCTCGCCAAGTTTGGAGAAGGTGGGCTTCAACGCGCTCCTTATGTAGGTCCCGGGTCCGGAGCAGGGCGACATTGGGGAGGGGGACCCATTTAGGCCCCTCTTCCTCGGGTCCGCGCATGGGGATTCACTATAGGTAGCCCCCTCGATGATAATGTGGGAACGTACGACAAGTTTGGGGACGTGCTGCTGCTGCTTGCTGCTCCATGGTCGCCAATGTAACCACCCCAGGGACCTTGCCCGTTAGGTTGGGCTTTCTCCGCACGAACACACGCACATGCTCGGTTCGCGAGCCCGCCTAGGAGAAATTCGCCCCTGGCTTCGCGCTTGTCCATCACCACTGCCCCTGGTCTCGGGCTCATGGCGCATCATCAGCCGAGGAGCCAAGGAGCTGACCGGGTGGCAGCCGCAAGCCGTCTTGCGCACGCCGGCGGCTATACAGGAGACTACCAGGGCGCCCGGCTGCCCCCAACCGGGGGAACCTGGGGTTGGAGAAACAAGCTCACCTGCCGGCCAGGACGAGGTTGGCGCAAGGGGTCCGCCGTCTCCCACCAATAATGGCACAACATTTCCCCGCACGGGAAGCCCGTCTCGCTTTGTTTTTGCGGCGGGAGGCACGTTGACCAAAGAAAAACACGGATCAGAGGGAGGGAGACCAAAAAGTGAGAAACAGCACTTCTTTTCCCCTCTTCTGGGTACCAGGGTCAGAGCAACACGCGACCGAGATTGGGGAAAGGACCTCCGCCTCTCCGCAGTTTGGGGCATGCTCCATTCGCTGTGGGGAAGAAATGACACGGTGCGTCGCCCCGGTAATCTGGCGATGGAAAGAGAGAAAAAAAAAACAAGAAGAGAAAAAATGGGCATGGGCAAATTACCATTATCTCAAACTTTATATCGTTACAACCGTAGTGTGCCTCGGCAGGCGTTGGTGATTCATGGGAGGCGTTAAATCACCACGTGGCGACAACAGATGGCGGGCTCAGAAAGGAATCTTGTCCGCCCGAACCAAGCCAGGACGGAGGCGGGCTCAGATGCGTCGGAGTTGACGTATCCAGACTCTTACGGCCGGCTTGCGAGCCGTCGGATCCAACTGAGCCTCTGGGCTACAGGTACAAGTACAGGCTACAGCTGCATTAGCGACGGGCGGTTGGCGCTGGACTGCAGTGGGTTCACAGCCTAGGCTGGTGGCTGCGGGAAAGGCGTTGCCGCACGGGCCGGAATTCACAGCGGGTGAACATACCGCTGAGAGTCGCAATTCAGCCACTGTGCCCGTCCCCCAGAGACCCGCTTCTCCCCACGTCGGGTCGCATCAGATCCCCGCACCAAAAATTGCCGCCCCCCGCCCAATCACCCCGATCCCTCTCGAGCCGCGCCAATGGGAGAAAAGCGAGAAGGGCCGAAACCAGAGGGCTCGAAAAAGCAAGCAGACTCACCTTTTGAGAGAAGCCTGTCAGCGGGAAGACGCATCCGCTCTGAGCTGACGGTGCTCGACACCGCCGCCTTCTTGCAGCCGCTCTCCATACTGTACAATAGGTCCGGCCTGCGTTGGTTGTGCATGCGTCGGTGGGATTCTGCATCTTCTTATCCGCCGTGGACTCGTCGCCTTCTCCAAATCATCAAGCCTGGCCTTCGGCCCGCCAGCTGTCAGGTCGTGCTCCATTGCCACCCTGCCATGCCCTGGGTCTGAAATGCTGCCGTCCCGCCGTGGCTCATACACCTTCATCTCCCAGCAACGTCATGTGCCTCTCCTCCCTGGCCTCGTCAGGCCAGCAGCATCTCGGTCCGCCGCCGGAAACGGGGCCAGGCTTGTTTTTTTTTACAATACGCGTGTCCACCTGTCAAACCTTTGGCTCGGCATGGGATGCCCCTTGCTGCCAACGAGCCCGACAAGGAGGGCATCATCCACGCTTTTCTTTCCTCTTTATTTCCTCCAGGCCCACATTCCTAACGTTTAGGCGGCTCTCTGCGCTGTCAGCTGTCGGAACACAGACAGGTTAGGTTGTTCCCAAAGCAGCGAGATTCGGAATGGACCCGAGGACCTGACCTGTGAGCCAAGCCCACCGCCCCGGCGATGCAGCGCGACTAGGACGGGCGGCCATCGCTTCCGACAGGGTGTGGTGGGGCTCGACCGTTGCCTCGCCCAGAGCAGCCAGAGTTCCAAATGGCAGGATGCGGCTAAAGTCGATGTCTGCATGGAAGGAGCGGCAGGACGTGCCCATTACCCAATCAGACGCGAATCCCGTTGGGTTGGGGAAACATCGTGGTCGCACTGTCTCTTGGCCAAAGGACTAGAACACCTAGACCGCCAGCCTGTTCGCGACTCTGGATTCCACCATTCACCGTTCGTATGGTGCCTCCTCCCGCTCCCCCGAGTCCCGGACTGTCGCCTCGGTCGGCTGGCTGGACGTGTCGAGAGAGGGTCGTATACGCGAACCCGCTACTGTCACCACTCATCGAGCCGTTCACTCACGGCCAGGTATCTTCACGTGATTCCCCCTTAAGCCCCTTTCCAAGTGCTACCCTCTTCGTAATATCCCGGCTGCCATGCATATGTATTTTGTCGTATCCAACCGTGACGCACTCATGTCAACGTGTCAGTCGACACCGCGCTAGGTAGGATGTACCCTGATGATAACGGCTCAGTGGGCTACCTTCCTGGCCGCCCAGGTCTGCGCCTGGTATGCGTTCCGCGTCAGCGCCCTCTCGTCAAAGCCGTACACGGCCGTCCTGCCGCGGACCAGCTCGTCCTCAAGCGTGACGTCGCCGCACTCGTCCGGCACGGGCACGAACTCGAACCCCATGGCCTTGACGACGCGCACCACCTCGTCGAGCGACAGCTGCACCCACGGCCCCGTGCCGTACAGGAGCGGGCCAAAGTTGACCCAGTAGCCGCCGGGCCGGAGCAGCGCGTAGATGGTGTCGAGGTAGGCCATCAGGTTGCGGGCCGTGTCAATGAAGAAGTGCGTGACGATTCCGTCGAACGCTTCGGCCGACTCGACCGTCGCAGGCTCGGCGGCGGCGCCTTTCGAGCGCTTGGTGGCCGACGCCTTCTCTGCGTGGAAGACGGTCGTGAAGTCGCCCTCGACGAGCAGCACACCGCTGCTGCTGGCGTTGACGGCCACGTCCGGGAAGGAGACGCTGCGGAACATGTTGTCCGTCGTTGCGTGGTGCGACCACCCGTCCACGAAGGGGTGCAGCGAGTTGGAATCTTTAGCCGGGTGGGCCTCGAGGAAACGATATGCTACGCTCATATACGCGGACCACTCGTTGTTGGTGACCTCGAAGCCTGTCACCCGTAGGCTCCAGTTGGTTAGCCTTTATTCTTCCTCCAGCCCTGTTTGAGCTCTGTTCTGTATAAAGTCATGGCTGCGCCTCACCTCCAAGCCCGGCAATTTCATGACCCAGCCGGCCGAGCCCGGACCCCGGGAGCAACACCCTGACATCCCGGCCGGTGCGGTCGGGGAACAGCTCCAGCAGGATGGCGTGTATGCAGGGGAAGGCGCTGTCCCGCTCGGAGCGCCCCTCGGCGGACCAGTCGCGCACGTAGTGCTTGAGCGCCTGCGAGACGCTGGTGCGGTCCGGCGTCCTGCCGGCCTTCTCGGCCGCCCTGACGTGCGCGTGCAGCTCGCGCTCGTCGATCCCATAAAAGCCGAGCGCGGCCGCCACGACACGGGCGCACAGCGCCTCGTTGGCCCCGATCAATTCCTCCGCCTGGTCCAGCTTCTGCGAGTAGCCGACGACGGCCTCGAGCACGAAGCGCTGCTGCGCCGGCACGTTGCCGTACAGGGTCCGCCAGCGCGCCAGGTCGGCCCGCGTGCGCTCGCCGTAGCGGCTGTAGGCGAACAGGGCGTCGAGCAGGCGGGCGCGTGGGTGGTTCGTATCCCAGGCTTCCCCGTGCGTCTTGTCCAGCCGCCGCAGCAGCCGCGCCTTCTCCTCGGCGTGGCGGGCGTCACCGTTGCCATCCGGCCCGGCGTTGACCACAGCGGCCACGACGGGGAGTCCGCCGTCGGGCAGGCGGATGCGGCCGAGGTCGTCAGGGGCGTCGGCCGGGGCGGCGGCCTGGACCACGGCGCCCGTCAGCGTGGCCAGGACGGCAAGCGAGGAGTGGGCGACGAACCGGACGAGCAGCCAGGGCGAGAGGCGCATTGCCGCTGTTTTGCATGCTGTAGAGTCGGCCTCCTGGTTGGGTTGGGGGTGCTTCCGGGGCAGGGCGCAAGCGAGGAAGGAAGTCAGTGAGGATTTTGGCCATGGCTGGAAATGGAAAATGCGCACCTTGATGGCCGCCGAGAAGCCACCGCCAACCCCACCCTCAGCTCCGCCTGGGGCTTGATGCTGCACGTATGCTGCTCTGATCAGCTCAGACCAGAATGATTTCATTCCATCTGCTGTCCCGAAACGCCAACAGCCGGCCAAGAGTGAGACTTAGCTTTACCACAGCCAAATCCCCGTATCTCTGTCAGATTTGCGCGGAATCAAAATGATTCATCGCATAATGAATCATCGCCAAACTGGGAGATGCAGCTGGCAGGGGATTTTGACGATATAATAACAAAGGAGAAGCCGCCAGATGAAGCCTTTGCAATCCATCTTCTCTCACATCCTTCTGTCACTACCAAATCTTGATGCCAGACAATCAAACCGCAACCACCACTGTCGCTGCCACACCACTCGCCGCCATGGACGCTTCCGAAAAGACCCTCACGTTCTATGACATCATCCTCGACCCAACCGCCTTCCCCTTTGCCCCAAACCCGTGGAAGACGCGGTATGTTGCAGCTCCCCAGAAGTATTCCACGAACAATTGCTGACACTCCCCAAAGCTACGCCCTCAATTTCGCCAAGGTCCCCTACCGAACGACCTGGACGCCCCTGAACGCCATCGCCTCGACACGCGACTCCTTCGGCCTGGCCGTGAGCCGCAAGTACCAGGACGGGGCCGACTTCCCCACCCTCCCCGTGCTCCGGGACCCACGCACTGGAGAGAAAGAAGTCGTGGTGGGCGACTCGTTCGAGATCGCGCTGCACCTGCAAAACACGTACCTGGCCTCCGCTCCCACCGCGGCGCAGCTGTTCCCGGGTGCCGACGAGGATGCCGCCGCCGCGGTGGCGCTGCACCGCGCCTTCAACATCCTCGCCGACGAGCTCTTCTCCGACCACGGCGCCCCGCTCGCGGGGCCCTATATGCCCTTCGACCCGCGCACCGCCGAGGGCGACAAGGCCGCCATGATGGCCCACATGCCCGCCGAGATCAGGGGCTTGCGCTGGGAGGACCTCGAGGTGGCTCCCGGGTCCAACGCCAGGGACAAGATGGTGCGCGACTTTGAGGCCGCCATGGACGCCAAGCTCGGCCCTTGTTATCCCGGCAAGGGCGGCGATGATGAGAACGGCCCGTTCATGGGCGGTCGCGCGAGCCCCATGTATGCGGATTTCATCGTCGGCGGCTGGCTGCAGTTCATGCGCGGCTGTCTGCCCGAGCCCGAGTGGGACGCCATGCGGAACAAGTGGTCCGGCGGCAAGTGGGGGAGGCTGTTTGACGCGCTGGACGAGTGGGCCGCTGTTGATGGGCGGGAAGGCGTCGCGCCACGGAGGCGGTGATGGCTGGTGTATATATCCCGACGAGTGGTCCACTGGAAGAGCAGAGACACAGAAAATGAGAGACGATTTGGCCAACGCCTAACCCTAACCCGCATCAGTCTTGGCCGAAGATGCTGAAGTGAATCCGATGGAGAAGAGCGAGGTTGCTTTATATGGGACGCTGCAGGACAGAGCCCCCCTTTTCCCCGGTGAGTCACGCGGTCTTTGGATGCGGGTAAGATGTATCTATATGCGTCTGGGCTCGCCCGTACATGCCATAGCCCATAGCCCATTAAAAGGGGAGGAAAAAACGCAGTTCACGTCCCGATTAATAGAACCAAAATACAGTTCTATCGCAGCTACTCTATCCAGTTGCAGTTACCAATAAATTCATCCACAGCAGACCACTGCAATGGCCACCAACCCTCCACCTTCTGCGTCTCCCCGTCAGCGGGTCCGAGACGCCCTGCCCGGCATCCACCTGGGGCGGTACACCCCGGGCCCCAAGAACAGCCTGACCGACGTGCCGGGCGTCCTGGTCTCCACCACCTCCATCCACGAGCACCCTGGCGCGGCCGCCGGCACCATCAACACGGGCGTCACCACCATCCTGCCGCGGCGGGACTGGTTCAAAAGGGCATGCTTCGCCGGCATCTTCCGGTTCAACGGGTCCGGCGAGATGACGGGGTCCCACTGGATCGAGGAGTCGGGCCTGCTGCACTCGCCCATCGTCATCACCGGCAGCCTCGGCGTGGGCAACGCGTACAACGGCGTATACGAGCACGCCGTACGCGAATATGCAGACGGTAGCGGTATCGTCGACTGGTTCCTGACCCCCGTGGTGGCCGAGACGTACGACGGCTTCATGCACGACGTCACAAAATTTGCCGTCCTGCCCACCCACGTGGTCCAGGGGATCGGTACGTGCTATTTTTTTTTTGTCACCTTCCTAGTCACCTTCATCCTGACCCCAGGGGATCAACCAACCCACAGACAGCGCGAGCGACGCTCCCGTCCCAGAGGGCAACACGGGTGGCGGGACGGGCATGCTCTGCCACTGGTTCAAGGGCGGCACCGGCTCCAGCAGCCGCGTCATCGCCGGCGACGCGGGCAAGAAGTACACCATCGCGGCCCTCGTCCAGTCCAACTACGGCAGGATGGCCGACTTCCGCATCGCCGGCGTGCCCATCGGCCGCATCATCTACGAGGAGCAGGAGCGGCTGTTCAAAACAGACCCGACCAATCCAGGGCTCCTGGCGCAAGCCAGTCTGCTCTTCAAAACCACCAGCGATGCGGCCCCGGCGGCGGCGCCGTCGTCGTCCCGGAGCAAAGGCGGCGACGGCAGCATCATCGTGATCCTGGCCACCGACGCCCCGCTGCATCCGACCCAGCTGCAGCGCATCGCCAAGCGCGCCACCTCGGGGCTGGCCCGCGTCGGCGGCTGGGGCGCCAACCAGTCCGGCGACATCTTCCTGGCCTTCTCGACCGCCGTCGACATCCCCGTGCAGCGGGAGAATGTCAACCGCGACGTGCCGCTCGTGCTGCCGGCGACGTTCATCGAGGACGTCACCATCAACCCGCTGCTCGAGGCTGCCGCCGACTGCACCGAGGAGGCCATCCTCAACGCCGTCTGCATGGCCGAGACGATGCAGGGCTTCAAGGCTACTGTTGAGGCTTTGGATCCGGCCAAGGTGAAGGGGCTCATGGCTAAGTATCTCTGAGATTCTGTGTATATATATATATATGTATATATATCACCCAGCGGAAATTGTCAAGGGACGAGACCAGGCTTGACCCATGTGCACTAGGAAGGCAAAGGGGGAAACATTAGCGTCGCTCGGGCTGCGACCCTGCACAGGGGATCACGCCATGAAAGAAATGGTTGCCCCTGCCTGCGTGGCTAGGCGTGTCTCGTATGCCGGCCTGCCCTCTGCTTTAGGGTTTCTAAAAGCTGCTCATAAATTAGAACGCACAAAACGAGCAAAACAATGGAAACAAATGCGTCGCCGTTGCAGGTGTCACCGCACTAACAATTCTAATCCCTATAACCTGTACATTAGTGACTGGGCTGTGCATCGGGCTTTGCAAATGGGATGGGCCTCGATCTCGATGACCAGTCTCCCCAAGCCACGCCGACTGACGAGGCAGGCCCGTCGGCGCCCCTGAAGTACGAGGCCCTGTCGTATACGTGGAACTCTGGGACGGGTAAGGACGAAACGATCTTTGTACAGAGGGGCTGGCCGTCGTTCGCCCAAGATGAAGCCCACGGCGGGCAAATGGTCGTAGGCCAGAGTCTCGCTGTGGCCCTCCGCCACCTCCGCCGCCGAGACCGCCCGCGGCGCGTATGGATCGATGCCATCTGCATCAGCCAGAACGACAAGAATGAAAAGGGCCACCAGGTTGCGCGGATGAGCGAAATCTTCAAGTCTTCCCATCGGGTCATTTCCTTCCTCGGCCCCGAGGCCGACAACAGCGGCCACGCGCTGCGGACGCTACACCGTCTCGGCCGCCAGCTCGAGGTCATCGTGCCCAGCATCCGCATCCGAGCGCCCGGCGCCGCGCACCCGGACTGGGTCGAGCGCGGAGTGGAACTCCCGTACGACCGCGCCACGTGGGACGCCATCACCGCCCTCCTGGGCAGGAAGTGGTTCACCCGGCTGTGGATCATACAGGAGTCGCGGCTGGCGGGCCGTCACGCCGTCGTCCAGGCCGGCTCCGACGTGGTTCCCCTGTCGCTGTTCCGGCGTGCCGTCAAGTGCCTACGGGGCAAGGACAGGCTGCCGCTGCCCGAGCTGCGCCCCAAGCTCGAGTACGTGCAGCAGATGACGGACGACCAGGCCGAGTTGCCCTTCTGCGCCGTCCTCGACATAGGGTACGGCCGCGGCTGCGTCGACCCCCGCGACCGCGTCTACGGGCTCCTGGGCATAGCGCCACCGCGGCTGGCCGCCAAGATCAAACCCCAGTACTCCAAGGCGGTCGCCGAGGTGATGCGCGAGACGGCGCTGACCACATGCGGCACTGCCTGCGCCTGGAGCTGCTCAAGAGGTGCCGCCAGGACGGCCGCACCGTCGGGGGCCTGCCCTCCTGGATGCCCGATCTGACGTCCGGCAGCACCGCGTTCAACCTGACGCGCTCCTCCGACTTCGCCGCCGGCCACTCGCGTGCCCACTTCTGGCACCGCCCACCGGCTGCTCCTCCCGACGCTGCTGCGGCGGCGGCGCCGACCGAGGGGGCCAGGGACGTCCTGGAAGTCCTGGGCGTGCGCTGCGCCGTCGTCACCTCGGTGTCGACCCCTCTCGTCCCGGGCGCCGGCGCCGGCGCAGACCCGGCCGAGGTGATACGGTCGTGGCAGCCGGCGGACTGGAGGACGGCGACGTGCCCGCCCGCGGGGACGCCCCTGGGCCTGGCGCACGCCGCGACGCTGCGCAGGGGCATCTTCCGGGAGCGGTACCCGGGCTTCAAGTGCACCGACCTGAAGCGCTGGGTCCAGGCGAACGCGGGCGCGGTCGGCCTGATGCCCGAAAAGGCCGACGACGACGGCCACGGCGGGGGCGGTACGACCAGGGCGCCGCCGCCCGACTCGGCTGCGCACGGGAGGGCCATCAAGCTCTGCATGGGCAGGACGTACGTCAGGACGAGAGAGGGATACATTGGCCTGGCTCCGGCTGATGCGAGGCCAGGTATGTTAACGGATTCCAGAGGTTCCTTTTTTTTTGGTTCGTCGATTTTCTCGAGTCTGAAGTTCTGATCTGACTAATTTTACTCTTCTTCCAAAGGGGATATCGTCACGGTACTCCTCGGCTGCGACAGCCCAGTTCTCCTGAGACCGACCGAACTTCTTGTTACCCCGGAGAGAGAAATTAGCAGCAGTAGCACTAGCAGCAGTAGTAGCAGCAGCGGTAGCAGCAGCAGCGGTAGCAACAGCAGCGGTAGCAGCAGCAGCGGTAGCAGCAGTAGCAGTAGCAGCAGCAGCAGCAGCAGCAGCAGCACCAGCAGCGGCAGCACCAGCACCAGCAGTGAGGAGCAGCAGCAACACTGCTACTATACAGTTATGGGCGAATGTTTTATCCACGGCCTGCAAGACGCCACGGCACTGCTCGGCCCTCTCCCGGAGCCGTGGCACGTCGAGCTGACGGTCGGGCATGGGAATCGCCTGTCGGTCTGGTTCGTGAACCACCGCCGTCGTGATGATGATGGCAAGACAGCGCCGGGCGGCCCCATACGCACGCGCGAGGACCCGCGCCTGATGGACGTGCCCCTCCCCGGCCCCTGGGAGAGGTTGAGCGGGTGGCGGGGTTCCCAGTCGTCTTCTGGAAGTTCTGGCACGGCTGGTGATGCCGGTGCCGGAGGGCAGGGCGGCGAGGGTGAGGAGGCGGATGACCCAGAAGTATTTGACTACTTCCGCAACCAGAACACGGGAGAGGTCGTCAACTCGGACCCGCGCATGATGCCGGAAGCGCTGGAGGCGCGTGGGGTATCAGGGCTGCAAAGGTTCGCGCTCGTTTGATGGGGATGTACTGACTTTTTTTCCAAACCCTGTTTGCGACACCCACTCCCTAAGTAAAATGAAGTCCCTTGAGCTGCCGATGAGATGTTAGGTAATTATGCCGAAAAAAACCGTTAAATCACGCCCCCCGGAGAATACACATGATTACGCCTTCCGATAATAATAATGGTGAAGAAGAGTGGCCCTCCGTTCGAAAGCTGAGACCCCGTCTGGGCTATAATCATATCAACTTCCGCAATTCCTCCCGGAGCGCCTGGTCGTCATCCTGCCCGGGAATGTGCCGAAGGCGGGTGACGAAATGTCCTGGCGGCTCGATATTGTCGCCGAGAACGCCAGTCGGACCGAAGAAACCCATCAAAGACGGTTCTCCACAGGATTATCGCTGGTATGTATATAAAGGCCCCATTTTAAGATTTGTCAAAATACAGCTGACAGGTCGCAATGCTGCCGAGTTGGCGCCGCCCAGATGCCCAAGACCACTATCAGAAAGTGATGACCGTGACATGGGCTTCTAGGTTCGCCCCAGACGGGCGGGATTGCCAGAGTAATATAGTCTCGCCGGCAGATCTGGTCTTTGCATGCGTGGCCGGGTAGCAGTAGCCGAGAAATGGCCGTGGGTGGCAGGATGCCAAGACCCAAGGCGATGGAACGAGCAATAATCGGCAGTATGGTTGTTGGCGGGCGTCTGCGTAGAGGCCCACGGCTCCTTTTATGGCGTGGCAAATCCGGGCCCAACAAAACTTATTGGGCCTACCACGAATCGGCACTGGTTGCGGCAAGCCGTGGAGTGGATAGGTGTGATTAGGCGGAATCGGGGGATAGACGCCGGCGGCAATGAGGAGAGAGGCAGACAACAGGGGCGGGCGAAGACGGGGATTGGTCGGTGAGCCCGGTGAGTATCCGCTATAGCAATATACGGCGCACCCACGCAATTAATACGGCACCAAGCTTTCCGGAAAGGCAGCCTTCGGCAGAGCTTGCGGTGTTTGACGGCTGGTCCCCCTCTTCCAGTCCATGCCGTGGCACCCCAGGAGGGCCAAGGTCTTATAACCGTGACTTTTGCCGACTCGTCCGCTCCCCCTGCTGCTCTGTCTATGCCGCCTTGCTGTTGAGCAGATACGCCACTGGTCGTCCTGCAACTTCTCTTCGACAAAGATCCAGCGAAGAAGCCATTACGACGCGAGAGAGCAGCACCATGAAGAACTGGCTCGCCGCCGCCCTGGCGCTCGTCGCCACGCCGTCCGAGGCCGCGCTCCGGTTCGGCTGCTCGACGGTCAGCATCCAGCGCCTGGACCCGCTCGTCGAGCCCGGCCGGATCCCGTCGTCGCACCTGCACCAGATCGTGGGCGGCAACGCCTTCAACGCGACCATGACGGGCGACATCGGCGAGCAGGGCACCTGCACCACGTGCACCTTCAGCGAGGACTTCTCCAACTACTGGACCGCCGTTATGTTCTTTAAGCACCCGACCAACGGCACCTACAAGCGCGTGCCCATCATGCAGAACGCGGCGCTGCCCGACGGCATCAACGGCGGTATGAGCCTGCTGAGAGTGTCGGAGTTAGGGTCTTACGAAAGAGATATAATCTGACGCGGAGCAGGCATGACAATCTACTACACCCAGCAGGACTTCTACAACAACGGCAAGACCAAGATGACGGCCTTCAAGCCGGTGAGTGGCGGCGATCCGCCGGTTAGGTTTTTTTTTTGGCTGCGGCTGCCGATGCTGACACTGGAGAAAAAAAAATCAGGGCTTCAGGATGGTCGTCGGAAACCCAGGCGACAAGGTCAACAAGCAGAAGGGGCTCAAGTTTGTCTGCCTGCAGAACAAGGGCACTCGCTTCCCCGAGCTTAACGACTTCCCCAAGCAGCCCTGCAGAGGCGGCATCATGACTGTCCACCACTTCCCCGCGTGAGTCCTCTTGTTTTTCCCGTCCATGATTACCCAGCCAGAACCATGCCTGACAACATATGACACAATAACAGCTGCTGGGACGGCAAGAACCTTGATAGCCCCGACCACCAGTCGCACATGTACAGCACGACCAACGACGCCTTCGTCAACGCCGGCCCCTGCCCGGCCTCGCACCCGGTCCGGGTGCCGCAGGTGGCGTACGAGACGCTCTGGGACACGACGCAGTTCAACAGCATGTGGCCCAGCGGCGGGCAGAACCCGTTCGTGCTGTCGTTTGGCGACAACAATGGCTTCGGCACGCACGCCGACTACGTCTTCGGCTGGAAGGGCGACTCGCTGCAGCGCGCCATGGACTCGTCGTGCATGTTCCAGGCCTGCGAGAACGGCCGCCCGCTCAAGTCGCAGGCCGTCGGCCCCATGAATAACTGCAGGGTCAAGGACCAGGTGCGCGAGGACATTGACGGATGTAAGTCTCCCCTGGCACCTTATTGAGGAAGGGGCGATACGACACTAACCGTCTTTCCTAACCCTCACAGGGCTCCCTAAACTCCCTGGCATGAACATGTAATCGCCTCCCTGCTCGTGTGGGTCACGGGTAGACTCCTTGTGCGTCCGTTTTTAGCAGAACGATCGGCCTACAGGCCAGGGACTTTGTGTTTTTTTTTTTTGCCAGACCATTGCTTTCTGTGTAAACTTGTGGCAGAAGATATCAGATCAGTAATAGGGGCAGCACCGGCAGAATATCTGGCTCATCTCGTCGTCTATGTAACCACCTGCTCATTGCTCTCACTCGCTCAACCATAAAGCCCACCGCTTTAACACCCATGCGTCACGTCCGTGGTGGACTGATGGCTGCTCCGTCCTCACGGGTCCAACCCATCTCCCTCTCACCCTAGTAATCTTCCCCACTGTCGTAACCTCCATCACCTTCTTCGTCCTCAGAATCCTCGGGAGCGCTACCGCCGCCGTTGGCATCCACCGTATCCATAAACTCCTCGTAGGCGGCCTGGTCCGGGTGCTCGTTGCGAGACGTGACCGTTACCCAGCCTCCAGACCGGCTGCCAATGAACGCGTACTGCCACACGGGGGGCGGAAGCTCGGCCTCGGTAGTTTTTCCTCCGTCGTCGCGTGCGCGGCCGGGGGCGCATCGTCGCCGTCGCCGTCGCCGTTGTCGTCCGGCTCGACTGGCTCCTCGCGGCGCATCCTGAGGCGGAAGCTGAGAAGCCGGGTCTGGAAGGTGATGAGCCACTCGAAGAACGCCCTCCACGGGGCACTAGAAAAGTCCGCCGTGACGTAGACTAGGTCGAGAGGCCGCAGGCTGTTGCAGACCCTCTGGTGCGTGTCGAGGAGCTCCGCGAGTTCCCTGCCGGCGCGAATATTGCCCAGCGTCAGGTGGCGGAGGCGGGGCAGGGCCGCGTGCGCCGAGCCGTAGAATTTGAGCGTCTGGACCGACGTCAGGTGCCGGAAGACGCTGTCGGAGAGGCTGCCGACAAAGCCGCGGTAGGACTGGTCCCCGTTGCTGGTTAAGTAAAAGCTGTGCCCCTCGCCAAACACGGAGAGCTCGAGGCTGTGCAGTCAGCCTAGGAACCGGTGCCACTGGTGCATCCCGAGCACGGGGCTGCTGTGCGGCGGAAGGCTGAAGATGGCCAGCCGCGTGGTGGCCTCTACGGGGTGCGTCGTGTGCGAGAGCGCCTGCAGCACGTGGTCGACCATGGTGTTGTTGTCGTGCGCAAACTCGGGGGCCTTGCTATCCCCCAACGGCATGTACATGCTCACCCCGGGCCGCCCGAGCTGTCTGCGGAACGTGCGGGCGTCCGGGAACACGACGGCGGGCTTCTCGAGCCCCGGCGCGAGCTGCTGCTGCTGCTGCCCTGGCTCCGACTCGCAGTAGCCCCGGAGGAGAGCGAGGGCGCTTTCGGGGAGCTGCCCGCGGTCCTCGTAGACAGGGACCGGTCCGGGTCCCCGTGGTCGTAGGATGCCGGGCCGATGACGAGCTTCAGCTTCCGGACCAGGCCGGGGTACTGCCTGACGGCCGCGAGGGCCGAGTCGGCGCTCGCTGCGCTCCGGGCGGAGAAGCAGATGGACTTGAAGATGCTCCATTGGTGGACAGCGGTTGCACGGAGATCAGAGCAGGCGGCGCTCAGCCGTATCCGATCTCGTAGGCAGAGCTAGGCCTGTATTCCTAAGAGCAGCTCCGGCGGGAGGTGAAGCAGTTGCGGCGCCATGTTGTCGTTGGCGCGCACGAGGAAGAGAGAAGTGGGCGTAGGAGACGGGAACGGCGCGGGGACCAGGATAAATATACCAGGGGCAGCGATGGCAGGCACACCAACGAGCACCGGTCACGTATCCAACGTTGAGAGTGAAGTGAGGGTGCGATTGTGAATCACGTTCTTCGTGTGTCCTCTGCGCCTCCTCGCGCAACGCCAGACGGAACTGTGCGGGCATTCGGCTGGCTCGAGTTGGGTTTAACCAACATGCCTTTTTCTCCCCTGATGGCACAAATACTGGCTCTAAACTCGACACATTTTAGTGCCCAACCACCGACAGCGTTGACCCGCCGGTTTGTTTACGAGCAGTCTTTACGCCCCCAGGCCAGTGATCTGCTGGACATGGCGATTGAGGTCGCACGAGCGCCCCCGATGCCGGTCCGACAGTGACGTCGTGCATCTGGAGTGACTGCTTTGAGCCAGACGGGCTGCGGACTGGAAACGCGCCGGGCCCATGCTGGCGCTGACGGGTCCGTTCCGTGGGCTGTGGCACCTCGAGCTGGTGTGCGTGATGCCTTGCCGTTATTTCCGCTGGGCAGGAACTGGCTTTCCGGTCGCAAAACAGAGAACCACGGGGACCTTTCGGCGCGAAGAGGCTCTTGATAGAAGCTATGATTAGTCTTGGGCTGCTGGCGATCTGCCTGTTGTCAAGTCAAGGAGCATCTCAGGAACTTGTAGCGGCAACCCGAGTCTCAGCCTCCACCTCTCGATACCGTGGAAACACCCAAGATGGTGCTGATACCAGTCGAAGTGACCGAGGCTTGAGGAAGAATTGCTGTCGCCACCACGGAGCGGTTCCAGATTCATGGTTCCTCAACCAGATGCATGACGGCTGAGAGGAACAGCTGGGGCACATGCTAAAGTGAGGGCCTAATTGAACCCATAGGCGAGGGGATTACAGGGGTGTTAGGTCATGACCGGCCTGGAATGGCGCACGGAGAAGAGGCCCCGCACCTGGGCGCGCTGGAATAGGTGCGATGCTCAGGGAGCTCTCTTCATGTACCAATGGCTTCTAAACGGCATGCGGCAGGGCGTTTTTTTTTTTTCTTTTTCTTTTTCTTCTTTTCCAGAGGGCTTCCAGGCAGCGCACAGCCATCACAAAGGTCCACATCACATGACTTCGCCGAGCTCCACCATGAAAGGCGCACTCCTAAGAAACAGAAACAGCCATTTCGAGCCACAACATCCTACTCCAGCGGGTCGCGCCAGGCCCGCTCCTCCATTGCCTTCTCGTACTCCTCGTCCGTCTCGAGATCGAAAGGAACAGGCTTGGTGATGGGCACTATAGGGACGCCCGCGGCCTCGAGCTCCTTAAGCCGCTTCGCCGTCGCCGGCTTGGACCGGTTGATGCTGTACACCTTGATCCTGTGCGCCGACGAGGTGACGTGAAGATCCCAGTTCCTATCGACGATCAGGCCCGGTCAGCCAGCAACATCTTCTCTGCCTTTTTTTTCGCGGGGCTGGGCGAGAACCTACCAGGCACTCCTGACATAAGTCGGCTGCGTGTTCATGGCGTTGTCCCACGTCCGCACCACCAGCTCGAGCCAGCCCTCGGCGTCCACGGGGAGGTCCATCTCCCACGTTCGCCAGGCGTGGAAGTACTTGGTGCTCATCTTCTGGTACGGCACCTCGTACCAGATCGCTGTCAAGCAGGTCGTTCGTCAGCGTACCTGAATCTCCCAGCCAAGGAGGGCGCTTGCTGTTCGTTTCACCTACCACCGCCATCCCCCGAGACCTCGACCCGAACAGGCCAGTGGCCTCCGCCCGAGTACGCCCAACCGCGCAGCCGGATCTTGCCGTCGTGCACGATCTGGTCCATGTTGTTGGGACTCATGATGGCCGAGCTCACGGGCATGTCCTGGATCGAGAAGCCGTTGCTGTACTTGGCGTTCTGCTTGCCGACCTGCGACGTGTAGTAGAGGTACTCCTTCATCTGGACGGGTCTGCGAGGCCGTGAATTCTCATGGTCAGCTAGGCGAGCACAGAAATCCGGTTTGGACAGACGACGGAGCGGCCAGGATGGACGAACGCAGGGCTCGGGCGCTTGATGGCCTTGACCTCGTACAGCCACTTGCAGCTGCGGGCGCCAATGTAGCCAAACACGACCACCCGGAGCGGGTAGCCGTGGATCTTGGGCAGGGGCTCGCCGTTCATCTCCCACGCGAGCAGCACCTCGTTGGCCTTGACCTTGCGCCACGGCACGCTGACGAGGTAGTTCTGCACGTGGCCCTTCTTGAAGTACGTGTCGGCGCCGTAGAACTCGAGGTGCTCTGCCCCGTCGACGAGCCCGCCGCAGTGCTTGAGCACCTTCTTGAGCGACACCCCCGTCCACCGCGCCGTGCCGATGGCGCCCTCGCCCCACGGCGCGTTGATCAGCTCGTCGCCGTCCCCCGGGTACTCGTGGATCTGCTCGATGCGGCGCGTGCCCGAGCACTGCAGCGTCGCCACCGTGCTCTGCCGCGGGAACACGCTCTCGTCCTGCAGCTGCGCCAGCGTGAGCTGCTTGGGGTTCTTGACCAGGCCCGTGATGTCGAGCGTGAACTTGTCGGCGTCGATGTCGGGGATTCCGCCGTGGTTGCGGACGAAGTGCTAACGAGGGAAGGTCAGACATTGGAGCGAGTAGGCATGAGCAGACGGTCGCTTACATCTTTGTTGGTCGTGATCTCGGTGCTGACCAGGCGGTCCTATCGAGTTTATCAGTGTCGCCATCCTATCCCAATCGCCTGTGGCTTCGCATCGCCGTGGACAGAACAAACCCTCGGCGGCTCGCCATTGTAGGGAAACTGCAGCACGTGGATCATGTCCTCCGACTTCTCCTCCTTCACGACATCCCAGCTGTAGTCGGGGATCGACGCAAGCCCGCACGCATAGTGGTACTGCTTGAACCGCTCGCCCGTGAGGATGGGGTTCGTGTTGGGCAGCGGCTGGAGTTGGAACTCGGGCGGCTGCAAAAGATTCACCCGGCGTCAGTCGCCTCCTTTCTGCCGACACAGCAAACCCAAGCCAGCGCCAGCACTCACGTCAGGGAAGTCGTAGTTCTTCATGATCTCCTTGACCTTCTCCTTCTTTTCGGGGTACTTTTCCCACTCGATGTAGCCCCTCCATCCTTCTTTCTCCTCCGCGAATTGCGGGAGCTCGCCCTTGGCGCGGAAGGGAATTGCGTTAGGCTCCGAAGGCGCCATGATGGATGCGTCTGTCGTCTAGTTTGGTTATTGGGAACGCATTTGAGGCGAGCGAGAGCTTCATGAGCTCGATGCTCTGCGCTCACAGACCCTTCCCTTATACGATCCCGCCCAGCCCCTCTCCTCCTGCCGCTCGTCCTACCCCATGCACGCCTCGCCGAATCCGCCGAGTCTGATCGCCGGCATAGCCCCGCGCGTTACGACACGCTATCGACGTCCAATGGCAAGCGCCGATGTGGTAGCCAGCTATCAGTCTGAGTTACGATCTGCATGTTCGCCTGCATAACCTCAAACCCGATTGTTGAGGGGAAACAGCGTCAACATGATGGTGTGGTGGCGCACCGCCTGTGTAAGCGTCCCGCCCCTGGAAGCGGTTGCCCCTCTCTGGTTGCTGACTGTTCAAATATCCGCGCGTCCTGCGATAGGCTCGCTCCGGGCTTGGACGGTCTGGGCCCACAACCGGCAGGGTGAACCGCTGCTGCTACAAGAGAGGTAGACGATGGCTGTACCTGACGCACTGACGCTATTCATTGGCTATCGCCCTCTTTGTGCCTATCACTATCTAGATACTGTCGTTCATGCCATCCGGGGGTACGGCATCGGAATAACTAGCGCGACATTGGCATCAGTCGCGCCCGGCACGGGATAATGTCGGTTTCTGCCGCCCGGTAGCAGCTCGGTCTTGGCGCTTTGCCATAATGATGCCTTGACGGTAACCCCGATGCCCTTCTTCGATTGCCAGGGAAGCACGAACACGCAATTTCCATCCTCCAGTACAGCCCACATTCGAACAACACGTCAATATAACTCCCATCAAATCTGATGGAAATATGGCGAACAGAACCCAAGCCGGACGCATGCCTCTCAATTCCCAACAAAGCAGACAGCAGTGGCTTCCCGCCTGGGCAGCTGGCTTCCGACGGCTGGAGAGTTGGACTGGACGGTCGTCAAGCGGCTGCCGGAGTATGCTATTTATAACTAACATCCTCGTCGATTCAAGCTCTTTCACTTAAAAGATATTACATTGGACAGTCGCGCTGTCACCCAATGCAAAGAAACGGGACGGCTGGGACCTTCCGAGTGCTCCCACGGGCAGCTTGGGTCGGACGCCGGGATGCACGACAAAGACCGCCAACCAGGATCAAACCAATATATCCAGCACCAAGAATAGCACGAGGTGATCTCCGGGCTGTATTTCTCGCCACCAATCACTTCCAGTGCCTGTCCGGCGAAAGACGGGCACCATACATGGCTCAAAACGCCGAGGCGTGAAGCCGCCTATCCCGCCAAAATTTCCTTATGCGTCCCCGCCAGTCCGCAGCAAACCCGAGCCGCAGTCGAAAGCAAGCCGGAGACCAGCCACCGCGGCGAAAATACCCATCGGGTTAGTCCGTGGCGCTGACTAGATTGCCTTGCCCTCGTTCTGTCGAGATTTCAACCTGTGCTGCTGCCACTGGCTCGCAATTCAGCCGGGAGAGAAGAAAAAAGCGAGCTGACACCGAACCGCGGATTCGCTCCTGGCCTTGTTCTCGGTGCGCACCTCTGCATGGCGCACCAAGTCGGCTTTCCCCGCAGGGAATACTACCGTATCAGACCATTCCAGCATTTGCTGCTTCTTTGGGCCTCTCACGTTGACCCCGATTGCGTCCTCTGTCGGGACCCTGTCGTATGTCTTTGGCTTGGACGCCGCGGTGCTTGAGCAGCGCACCACTGACATTGGCGATAACTACCTTGATGCCTAGGTAGGTAGGTAGGTTCCTAGGTACCTCTAGAAATCTTACGGCGGATAGGGCTCGCCGACGGCGCCGATTGGCAACCACCCCACATGACCTCTCGACCGTTTGCGGTTCCCCGCTTCCCCTCGGCACGATGCTGCCAAGATACCCGCTTCGGAGACGGCCAAGATCCGCTTCCTTGTGCTCTGGCCGGGGACAGAATGCTTCCGGCTACTCCTCCCTCTTTTCTGCCAGTTCAAGAAAACCGTGCGGCGCTATATGGGAGCTGCACCCTAGGCCCCATCACTACACTTAGACAGCGAGCAAATGATGGACAAAGCATCGCCACCAGGATCTCACCTCGCTCCATCCCCACCTCAATTCCATAGCAAGAACAGATCACCCCGCTTCAACCGACAAGACGTCGTCGCCTCCCCGCCAGCGTATTCCGCAGGTGGGTTATTTTTGGAACCTGGCTGGCACCTATATTACACTGTTCTATGCGTCCCGTCAGACCACGAAAGCGACGTCTGGGGACATCGCAATTCAGCCGCCAGAGAATATTGTCACGTCGTTCCGTGGCTTCGTCCTCGACGCCCCGCGCCAATGAAACGGTAATAAAGCGACCCGTCCTAATCTATCCTTTCAGCTACTCTATTCAGCCTCCCGCATGTGACCGCCGTGGCATGTTCCTCGATCTAGATGCTTGGTCTTTGCCAACCTCACGCCCGCCAGAGGGGAAGCGCCCACCAGGCCGTGGACTTTTGAGCCGCGACGTCTGGTTTCCTGGCCACTCTGGCAGCTCGGAATACGAAGCGAACGCACCCTCGGCCCACCGCCCGAGGCTCGCTGCAATGGCTGTTCTGGGCGCGTCCTGCAGACACCTTCCGTCGCGCAAATGAGGGTTTTATGGGGTGTTTAGATTGAGCACCTCACCGCCGGGCCTCGGGTTGGTCCCCGGCCGGTATTGGCATCAGCGATTCCGACACCGGCTTCTTTCGGGGTATAAAGACCGCTGCCTGCTTCCAGGCTGGCCGAGATGCTTCAAAATGACAGACAGGAGCCTCAAGCAGCAGCAACCCCCAGGACAACAACCCCCCTCTCCCAATCCTCTAGCCAGCCGCCAAGATGCAACTCATCTCCGCACTGCTTCTGGCGCTTAGTGCCGCGTGAGTCCAGCGCCAACCCCCTTCCCGTGCCGTCAAAGGCGGCACTCTCCCGACACACAGTCCCTGGCATACATATTTACATGTCCACCAGCACGACGCTGGCGCAGGGGGTCACCCTGCAGCCGACGACGATCCGGGGCCCCACGCGGCCGGTGCAGTGCCCCGTCACCGTCACCGAGACGAGCAAGGTGACGGTCACGTACTCGACCACCATGGTCCTGACGTCCATCAAGACGGTCACGTCCGTCTCGGTCACCACCTCCACGACCACGACCACGACCACGTCCAGGCAGACGGTCACCACCACCAAGCCCTGCGCCGACAACTGCCCGACGCTGACGTCGACGGCGACGGCCTGCCGGACCTGCCTGAACCCCGGCTGCACCGACACCGTCATCATCAGCCGCCCGGCCGGCTGCACCGGCCCGCTGCCCACGACCAGCATCGACCTGGGCTGCAACGTGCCCAACGTGTGCAACAAGATCGGCTGCAAGACGGTGTACGTTGGGATATAAACCGTCGTAGTGTCTTGTAATTACAAAGTTGAAACGGGTCGTCTGAGGGCATTCTGTTGAAGCTGCGAATGGAGCGGGAGATGTGCAGTGCTTGTGCTGGGACGGACATTCCTAGGCATCCCGCCGTTCCACCTCGCTGGCCAAGACTGTGCGGGATACCCCAACTTTAAACAAAGTTCTTTTCCGGAGCAACCCTCTTACCTCGTATTGTGCAGCTTCCAAACTGCTGCACGGTTGAAGCTGCGTTTCCTTGTGGCCCCAGTCCATGTCTCCTTTCTCATCCCGCTCCTTCCCGCTTCTCTTCCAGCAAGCCCCCGACAGAGCTGCACGGGAGCTCCACCTCAGCCACAAAAGTAGAGCCAAAACCCAGAGCGTTGTTCTCTGAACAATGTGCTTAGCCAGGGCGGATCCCAGGCTGCGTGTTTTTTGTTAGTTTTTTAACCCCTGCCTGTTTCCTGCAAAATAAGCTTGTTCTTAGTCCCAAAAGCCACTCCCGGGGTAGCCCTTGCTTATTTATGTATATATGGCTTGATTTTGAGCGGATTCACATCAATGGGGACGAACCGATGCCGTTCAATAAAGGGTGAGGAGCACAAACGTTCGAAACAAAGCTATTCCTATATCCGGCGGCCGGATTAAAGGTTATACGTGGTTTACAAGGGCACATTTACACGACAAGTTGGCCTGTTTAAAATAGTACTTTTAGCAGGTTTATTAAGCTTTAAGCTAGGGTTAAACAGTCCCTGACGCGTTCATAACTAAAAGCAAAGGGTTTTTAAGCTTAAAACGGAAAAAATAAAATGAAATAAAACAGGCTGTTGGCAGGACTGTTCTCCTGTTATATCGTCGGCTTCGGAGATCTCCAAAATGTGGTGAACAATGATCTTTATGATCAGAGGAATCCCTATATTGTGCACACCGGGGGAAGGAATCTATCTGAGTGACAGAGCCCAAGAAAGGGCCTTAAATACATGGAGGCGATCGCCCAAAGGGCGATCCCCTGATCGTCAGATGACAAAGCAGGGCACGGGCCAGTAAGCCCGGTGCCCCTGTAGGATCCCCCTTCTCCTGATTGCACGCGCACACCGATGCTAATCCAACACAGGCCGTAGTTTCGGACCGACCCCCGTTTCCGTTCATCGGGATACGTACTTTACATCACAAGGGATGTGGCCACCAAACGGCAGGAGCTTTATAAACACGTTAAGAATTTCCCTTTGGACTTGCTAGAGTGGTGTGGAGGGGCCAAGTGACATGCGGAGCCAGTTACGCTGTCTCTGATAAGAGTTGTTCAAGACTGGGTAAAGCATGGCCTGAAACCGCTCATCACATGCTCAGCGCGGATGGCTCAAGCGTTCAAGATCAAACAGAATCCAATCAGGAACTGTGGACCAGAATGTAGGACAACCCAGGTAATATAATTTGCCACGCTCGACACCGTTAAAAGCTGGGTACCTATCAACCTAAATCAGTAAGGTAGGCAGGTAGCTGATACTGTAGGTACCACGGCGGGATTGTCTGCATTTTTTTGTCGGCTCCGTGCAGCCAGGCAATATTGTTCGCCTGGTGGCTGCCTTCAACACAACCCCCTTGCCCGCCGCACCCAACCAGCCAACCAGCCCGATTCCGCGTAACTGCTTATTTTTCGCACTTCATAGACTGGACCTGCTTGGCGAAGTAGTAGTTGCCGAGGTCAGGGATGGGCTGGGCTTTGTGCATGGGACCAAGCGAGTTCCCGTCGCAGTTAGGACCACTGGCTTGGAGTTAGCTTGGGGTATTTCAACTTGACCAAAGTCCATGATAATAAAATGTGAGGAGGAACTGGAAAGGCGGGGTACGAACGAGAAAAGCGTGCAAGGTCCACCCTCCAAGACCTCGAACGACTGGGTGTTCTTGTTGAAGTCGGCCCAAACGGGGCCCTGGAAGGAGTCTGTAATTTTATCGAAAAAGTCAGTGATTTGTGGATGATATTGCAAAAAAATTCCGTGAACCTTTTGCGTTATCGGCTCTCCCCCACGTGTACTTACAGCAGCTTCCTGCAGGCTTGTCGAGGACAGTGACGATGCTTTGGCCTGCGAAGAGGCGAGTCTTCGTGAACCTGACCTTGGATCCCGGAGCCGAGCTCGGGGTGTCGCTGCCCGGGACCTGAGGGTGAAGGAAAGGCTCAATATTGTGAATGGGCTCCTTCAAGACAGTGGCCTGGACGACAGGAGGGGCGGCGACAGTGCCCTCGGTCGGTGCGGCCATGACGGCAGCGGGGGCAATAACTCCAGCAAGGAGGACGAAAGACTTGGCGGAGACCATGGTGAAGGATTGGTGGGTGGAGCAAATGATTTTGCAATGAACGATAGTGATATCTTATGGAAATGAATGACAGTGTTAAGATATAGCGATTGTGTGGTGAAGAGGAGCAAACGTGAAGTGATTTTGTACACAATTGACTCCATTTATATATCCCGTGTCACGAAGCGAGACTGGATGCAAATAGCCAAGCCAAGGCATCCCCTGAAGGCCAAGACAAATTCCCCTAAAGGCCGCGGCCCTGTAGCGAAAGGCTAAAACATTCCCCCTGAAGGCGACTCCCGTCCCGTGGCGAAGGGCTATGGGGAAAAGGGGAAGGGGAAGGCTATATTTGGAGTACATATAAGGCCAGGAAACAAACATTTTATGCCTTTTCAGGATTATAAACAAAAATGGAGGCCTTGTTCTTCCATGCGCTCCCTTACGCTGTTGCGGTCAATCTCGCAAGAACCAAGGCCTGGCTCACAAACTGCAATCCCAAGAGATCCAACCCGGCGAAAGCGACCAAGTACTGCCACGCCCGGGACGTGGCGAGAGACATGGAGAAGTGTTTTGCCAACTGCATCTATCCCCCAGTGAGCTCTACATCCGCTATTAGTCATGGCAAAACCGCGAGACCTGACTCTTTCCATGTCGTTTGCCTGCCGACCTGCCCGGGAGCACCGGATAGGCTGGTGCTGAAACAAACACATCGCTCTAGATGGAGGCACGGAGGCGTGGAGATGGAGCGGGAGCACAGCATCGTGGCGGATGCTGTTCCGCTTCGACGGCGGTCGCCCGAGGCCCAAGGCCTGTGAGCGGTTTGGGCTCCAGGCCTCGTCGCGTCACGTGGGGCACAAGCGCCACGCTGAGTGTAGGGCCAAGCGGGCGTGACAGCCGGAGCGGGACAGCCGCCAGCGAGGATAGGGAGACAGAAGGTCCAAGGACAGTCCCACGCTTGCTATCAAAACTCATTTATAGGTATTACTACACGCAAGGCATTCACATCTCTTTTTCTTTCACCTTTAATCTTTTTTATTTAAAGAGATTTACTGGTTTTTTAAGCTGGGAGCGCGGTGCGAGGCAAATTTTGGGGGTCGAGGTGCACGTTTTATTTTGGGCCTCGTGCCCCGTTACTCGATTTGGGGTTGCTGCTTGGTGGAGCCATTAACTAACGGACCTCACCCACTGGCAACCCCTTTTTCTGGCTTGGGTGTTAGAGCCTCGACCAGATTTCATGTCGCTCAGCCGTGCAAAGGAGTGCCAAACACCGAGAAACCGTGCAAATTTACCGCCGATTGAAGCGTAGTAAGTAGTGAGACGGTGCAAGCATGGACCCGTTCGGTTGCAGAGGGAGAGCACGAGGACGTCTTGTGCAACGCATATGTTCTTGGCAGGTTGGGTTGGGGAAAATGGGCAAGGCGACTGACTGGCTGGCGTGGCCGAGGTCGATGTGGGTGGCGAATCGAACGACGGCCATGTCGGTTTCGCGCCAATTTAAGGCCTGCAGCTTCGCGAGCGGCCGCTGGCCTGATTTTGGAACTTACCGGGGACGTCGACTGAAAAAATAACCGGACCTCCCGTGCAAAATCCACAGTGCGCCATTAGTCCGTGTTATTGTTTGGTCAAAACGTGCCGGCACGGGTTGCGGCGAGGGTCTGGGGAGGTGGCAAAAGAGGAGAGAGGGGAGGCGGCGCGAGAGCACGCGTCAGTGGGATGGATGTCAGAAGGAGGGAGGATGCAAAGCCGGCCGGAGAATAGAGGTGTCGTTTCGGAGCATCGGGGCGAGAGCGGAAAGGGACTGCCCGGGAAAAGATGGTGTGTAAGCGGCAGCCACGATGCGGGGTGGCGTCAGCATTTTGCCTTGCGTCTCGTGGAAAGCCAATGGGCGGCATGTTCTTCTGACTGGCTTCTTGGCATTGATGAAAATTGGCGCAAAACCCGTCACGCTAGCAACGCTCCTAGATCGATCCGGTGCCTCGGTCAAGGCACGTTCTGCTGTTGGTTCTCCATTTGCCACAAGTCCAGGGGTCGGCGCCGTTGGCGTCAAAAGAGAAAGAAAGAAAGAAAGAAGAAGAAAAAAAAAGCCGTCCATTATCACCCGTATTAAGGAACGCTATTCGGCTCTGTGATCCACCGGGCTGGCTTGGTCGACACGAAGGACAGGCGGTGATAAGGCAGGAGCTTCATTTGACCCATCTGTGCAGCACTGGCATTGGCCCGGCGTGCCCGGGCGACCGAGATCTCGCCGCTCATCCCGGCTGACTCGATCAGGGCGGACAAGGATTGGTGGAGAGGGCGATCGGGCGACGGCTGACCTCTATCTATGGTTCTGGATTGGCTGACACTGCCACCATCCACCGCTCGGGGTCTCAAGGCGCGGCTATCCGTGACTCGGATGGCCTCCCGAGAGCGAAAAGCAAGGTGGTGCCTGCCTCCTGCCTTTGTCGCCTCACAGACATCCAGGCCCAGCAGGCTGGAGATATCATTTGTCAATGATTAATGTCCGTCAGTTATCAAATACCCGAGGACGAAACTCCACTGGCGGGGCACCGGGGCGCCGCTCGACCCAGCAGGTCGCGTACGGGGCGCTGACTGCCCAGGGTGGTATTGTTGGCCGCTGACTCGCGGGGCAGAGTTTAATTTCCCCTTCTGATCCGTGTTGCATGGTGCCGGAAAGTGCTGTGTCGCCATTTTGCTGCCGCCCAATTTTGATGTTTGTTGACAGCCCGGCTGGCTGGTAAAATGGCCGATGTAGTTGAAAGGGGCTTAAAAAAACCCAAGCGGCGCCCAAGGTCGGCCAAGACGGGAAAGCGCAGTGGGCGTAGCGTGCGTCGGGCACACGCGATCGGTCAAACTCTCGGCGGCCGCGGCATTTGGAATCTTGGTGTGCCCGGCGCCTTGCTTCTTTCGCAACAGCCGCCGAGGCAGGCAGGCGCGCCCGCCCAGCGCCAAGGCGCCAGAAAATCGAAACAGCGACCTAACCAAAAAAAACCGACCGGGGTGGCGGTTTCGCTATCGGAATGGATGTGGGGAAAGTTAGGTTCGTGTGGAGAGCGCCGGTCCAACTGCATCTCCCTCAATGGCTCGACGCCAGAGATTGTATGCTTTCTTGCTGCGTTGGTTGCTTCTGGTTTCCCCTTTGCTTATCGAGCTCGGTGATGAAAAGTGGACAAGCGCGTGTCATCAACATGCGCTCCATCCTTGACACATGCCATGCTTGCCAAGGGACATGGGTTCGTATTCGGTCGTTTGGGCCTCCCCGCAGCGTCTGTGTCCGTCGACGGCCATTGCGGGTCGACTGAAGAGCGATGGGACGAAAGCTGCGCGTCCATCCTTGCCCGTCGCCTCTGATTCCCGAGGACGCGGCCCAGGCGGGACCTTGTATTGGCTGCACGAACGTGCTGCCTTGCATGGCCCAAAACGACAGGCAAAACAGGACCCTATAGGGTAGTCTGCGCTTCTCTGTCTCTCCTCTTACAGCGCCGACGCTTCCCGACTGGCCGCGCGCCGATCCGGTCTGGCCGCCTGCATGGGCGGGCGGGTCGGTGTTCTAGAAGGGAAATCTCTCCAGCTGATTTGCTCGTCTGGGCGTAACCTCCGAGACAGGCTGAGCTCCCGCTCACACACACCTTCCTTTCTGCGTAACAAGCCGAGGATGTCTGTTGCTTCCTCGCCTCCTCGCCTCCTCGCATTTTCTCCTCCCGTCTTCCCTGCCCGCCCCCCTGCACCCTGTCCATACCTGCTGCCAATCTTTGGGGCCCCATCAAAGTCAATGGGCAACCAGTTCGCACGTCCGTCGTCCATCCAGTCAGAGACGGGATGGTAATCTGACTGCGGGGCAGAGCCACGACAACGGACTCCCTGGTCTTCCTCGGTGCCATCCTGGTGAGTTCCCTCCGCATTTTTTACATAAAAGAAACAAGGACCCCAACTTCTCCTCCCTGCGCTGCTGGCCCGCTCCCTCCCTCTTGCCTCTGCATTCTCTCCTTTCCCCAGACCAGAGGACTCGCTCCTCCCAGTTCTCGCCCCTTCCCCGCGAGTACGTTTGGCTTGGCGCAGTTCGCCCGCCTTTTTGCTTCTCCAGTTCTTAAGGTGGGAATTTCCCACACCTAATTCTTATTCTTGTTACCTGGTTCGAGCGCCAGCCTCCCGCGATTCATACACGTGGCTGTGACATCATTGGCGCCTCAAATCGGCCCACACCCCGGATTTTACGAACCAGCAGCGCATTCGAGTAGCAGACTTGGAGAATCGTCGCCGAAATGTCCTCCAAGGAGGAGATTGGCGTCGAGCCCACGAAGCAGCCGTCTCCGGACGCTGTCTCCAAGCCCGAGGCCGGCACGGTCGACTACCGCCAGGAGGACTTCTGGACGCGCAACGGCCTCAGCCTCAAGTCGTTCCAGCGCAGGGAATATGGCACCGGCATCGTTGAACTGGAGCAGAGCATGAAGGGCAGGCATCTGCACATGATTGCTATTGGTGAGTAGCGTAGCCCCTTTGGCCTCTGCATGTGGTGTTTGCGCCGAGTTACTGACCTGTATCAAAAAAACAGGTGGCTCGATCGGCGCTGGTTTCTTCGTCGGTTCTGGTGGCGCTCTCGCCAGTGGTGTAAGTCTTAAAAAAAAAAGTTTTATAAATCGGGTCAACGACGAGGCGCACACTGACAAGACCGCCACGCTATTCAGGGCCCTGGAGCGCTTCTCGTCAACTTCCTGATTATCGGTGTCATGATGTTCAACGTCGTCTACGCTCTCGGCGAGATGGCCATCATGTACCCTGTCTCCGGCGGCTTCTACACCTACTCGAACCGGTTCATCGATCCCTCCTGGGGCTTTGCCATGGGCTGGAACTACGTCTTTCAATGGGCCATCGTGCTGCCGCTTGAACTGACCGTCTGCGGCATCACGGTTTCGTACTGGAACGCCGACATCAGCGTCGGCGTCTGGATCGCCGTGTTCTGGGCCGCCATCCTGATCATCAACGTCTTCGGCACGCTCGGCTACGCCGAGGAGGAGTTCTGGGCGTCGGCCTTCAAGCTGATCGCGACCGTCATCTTCCTCGTCATCGCCTTTGTGCTGGTGCTCGGCGGCGGTCCCAAGGACGGCCGCTACGGCAACTACTGGGGCGACCGCCTCTGGCACGAGAGCCCTCCCTTCAAGAACGGCTTCCGCGGCTTCTGCAGCGTCTTTGTCACCGCCGCCTTCGCCTTCAGCGGGACCGAGCTCGTCGGCCTGGCCGCTGCCGAGGCGCGCAACCCCGTCAAGGAGATGCCCGGCGCCATCAAGCAGGTCTTCTGGCGTATCACTCTGTAAGTTTGCCTGCGTCTACCTTTACGGGCGATCGGTGCATTTGCTGACACCACGTCGCCGCAGCTTCTACATCCTCGGCCTCTTCTTCGTCGGCCTCCTGATCAGCGCCGACGACCCGCGCCTGATCGGTTCCAGCTCGCACGACGTCCACGCCTCTCCTTTTGTGCTCGTCGGAAAGTACGCTGGCCTCAACGGCTTCGACCACTTCATGAACATCACCATTCTCGTCTCCGTCCTCTCCATCGGCGTTTCGGCCGTGTACGGCGGCTCGCGCACCCTGACGGCGCTGTCCCAGCAGGGCTACGCCCCCAAGATCTTCAGCTACATCGACCGCTCCGGCCGCCCGCTGTTCAGCGTGGGCATCCTCATCGCCTTCGGCCTCCTCGGCTTCGTCAACATGAACGCCCAGGGCGAGGTCGTCTTCAACTGGCTGCTTTCGCTTTCGTCCCTGGCCGCGCTCTTCACCTGGGGCTCCATCTGCCTTTCGCACATCCGGTTCCGCAACGCGTGGGCCTACCACGGCCACACCGTGGACGAGATCCCGTTCAAGGCCATTGGCGGCATCTGGGGCTCCTACATCGGCTTCGCCATGTGCATCCTCGTCCTCCTGGCGCAGCTCTTCGCCGCCATCGCGCCTCCCCCCAAGGCCGGCCAGGAGCCCAAGATTTCCAGCGCCGAGGAGTTCTTCCAGGCCTTCCTCGCCTTCTTCATCGTCATCTTCTTCTGGATCGTCGGATACCTCTGGAAGCGGCAGGGCTGGCTTAAGCTGGACCAGATCGACGTCGACACGGGCCGCCGCGAGCTTCCCTGGGACGAGATCCACGCCTACCGTGCCGAGGTCGCGGCCATGCCCACCTGGAAGCGCGTTTGGCACACCGTTTTCGTCTGATGGAATTACGGGTACCGGTGGTTGGGCGGTGTGTATGGACGCGAGGAGGACAGGTGTCGAGAAACCATATTCGCGCTGTCTCGTATGCGCAGCGGCAAACGGGATACGGCCCGTCATTCTCCCGGCCGTGTATTTTTGAATTGAATACCTTGAAATTCTGAGATACATGCCGTATTGCTGGTAGACGCATGCTAGTTTCTACGGTATCATTTGTGCATCTGCTCTTTCTCCGCGAATGCCGCTTGGTTCTCCTGCCCTGTCCGACGTTTGGTGAGCATGTTGATATCACGAAGATTGTGCGGTAACTCGTGTTCATGCCATGGGAGCCCACCCAGACTGACTTGGTAGTATCAAGCGCGTCGTCGGCTTGGCTCACACTGCACATCTCTGAACCTGTGTGGAATCGCAAGCTCAGCGAAGAATCTTACATTAGGCAGGAGATGATGTGAAAGAAATACATACGGTACAAACGAACTCCGCGCTATGCTTCGTCTCCCTTTAGGTTATATGCCACCTCCCTCGACTAGTCGTTAGCCATCAGCCGCCAGCTGTCATACCGTCATGCCGTCATGGTCGTCAAAGCACGCCCCTCGTTCAGCCGAGATGAGTGGATGGGTTGCCCGAAACGCCACCTTCCCCTAAACTCCGAACTCGTCTCCAGCACATACACCTTCTCTTCTACATTATCCCCTCAGCTAGCCCGGCCCGACTTCCCGCCGCTGCTGCTCCCACAGCCGTCTAAGCACTTCCGCGTTCCTGCGCACGATGGCGTCGGCGTCCTCGCGCGCCGACGTTCGGATGCTGAAGTACTGGTGGTGCCGCTGGGCCTCGGGCGTGGCCGAGGATGAGGAGGAGTCGTCGACCAAGTGGCTGGCCCAGCTCGGGGCCATCTCGACGCGGCCGCCGATGCCGGCTGCGAAACGGGGGAGGAGGCCTTGGTGGGTTTCCGGGTCGTCTTGGGGTCCTGAGACACGCACGGTAAGCTTGTTTTTCGGGTCTAATGTGGGTAGGAAGGTTGGGTGGTGAAGTGGTGGGATTTATGGGATGAGACTGCCATGTCGTCCTTTGTCATACACGGATTGAGGGAACAAAGCAAGGGGAAAGGAGCAGGTGTAATACCATTACGTGCCGGCAGCGCTGGCCCCCCAGGCCGTCCCCTGGCGACATAAGACTCGACGAGCACCCGGACGAGGCCGTCCGCCGCCGCCGACGTATCCACCCCCGCGGCGTGGGCCACGACGCTGGCGCCCATATTCTCGGCCAGCCCCAGGAACTCGCAGATGGCGCGCCGGTCCGTCGGCCGCGGCAGCCGCATGGCCTCGTGGTAGACGGGGTTCCCGTCCCGATCCGTGCGTGTGTCGGCCGGCAGCATCGGGAAGTCCGGGTGTCGATCTCTTCCGTCGCCGCTGCCGCCGACGCTGCCGCTATTATCGGAGGCGATCCCGTCTGCGTTTAGAATCGACCGGAGGTGCATTGCGTCTTTATGGTCCCCTATTTTTGCCTCCTTCGGCCGCCTCCCCCCTTTTTTTTTGCCCGGTCTCCCCTGCCTCCTTGGCCTTCTCTTGTCTTTTGCTTGTCTTTTTTTTGGTGGTTATAATGGTGCGGTATGGTAGTATTCGGAAGTTAGAACGGCCGAAAGGGGAAATGCCTTGGATCGACAGTCGTAGGGAAGGAAGGCACAAGAATTCCCTTGCACTGGGACGGTAATGGTCCTGCGAGACCCAAATAATACTGGATCCACCTTTGAAGTTTGGCTCTTTTTTGTAAAGTCGCAGTCGCGACAGAAAGGCAGCAGATCATTGTTCTTAACATAATTGTGCCCCCAGGAGAAACCTGCCGATTTACCGGAGCCGCTATATAATCATAGGGCGGATGGCCTCAGTGGCAGGATTGATGCTGCGGGGACGGCGAGACCAAGGAACTGGGCTTGGGCTGTTGGGGCCCGTATTTTTTGGGGCTGAAACGGACCCGAGCGGGCGGTCGATTTTTTCTAGGGGGCTAATTTGCCCGGATGGATGGTGGCCTTTCCGTCTGGTATGACCGCCAAGGCGGCAGCTATCAGGCATGGTCAGGGCCATGCTCCAGGGTGTTTCCATGCAAAAACACATAAGCCGATGCTATCGGGTGAGCCCTTTCCCTTCCAGTATTTTCCTGCAGCTGGAAAGGGCAAAATTCGGCCAAAGAGGTAACACAACGTCTCCATTATCATCTCCTTTCCTCCAAAGGCAGGGATGCCAACCCCTCCCAAGCTGCGGTGTGTGTCGCACTGCGTATGCACGACAGATGCGCGAGGGAAAAACAGTTCTCCCCGCCGCGTGATAGGGGCGCAGGAGGGCTCGCTGGCCGTTACATTTGGCCGGTTTTGGGGTTCAAATCCCTCGTGCGTCCGTCCAAAGGTGATCCCACAACCAGCTGCGTATGTGCTTACTCCGGCGCCCGCCCGCTGCCCGCGGGGCTGCGGCACCCACGCCACGCTGGGTGGCAATGGGCCAGGCGGCTGACTGGCTGGTTGGCTGGATGTTGTGTTTCCAAGCCAAGGTCTGTTGGGAGCGTGTGTGCGAGGCAACACGCCCCAGAGATGACCGCGTCATGTAGGTACAATCGGACCTCGCCTCTGTGGAGCCAGTCGCCAGGACCGTGATATCGTCCTGCGTGTCTGAGATGGGATGAAGCATACATAGAGCGGAGCCCGCACCGGTCGCAGGGCTGGACCTGGGGTCCACATGGTGGATTTTGCTTGCCAACTAGCACACACCATCTACCACTATCCCACGCAGCGCGTTCGGCGTCGGACTCGCCGAGCGGCCCGGGGACCGCTGCCTCAGGTACGAGAGGTAGACGAAATAGGAAGGCTCTGCGTCCTAGAGGCAGCTGAAGTCGATGTTAAGCCGACCAATATCATGGCGGGGTAGGTTGCCTTCTCCTTGGCCGACGGGGACAACGCATTGGTTTGTGTAACACGGAGGGGAAAAAGTGGCATAATTAGCATCGGCTGTGCTTCGGACTGGACTAGCCACGCTTTGGCCCCTCAAAACCGGTCGTGGTCTGCATATAACGTGGAGATGCCGTCGGAAGGAGAGAAAAAAAAAAACAGGAGTGACCCGTGATTCTTGGGCGGGCTCGGTGTGAATCGGGCGGGGTCAGAGGCAGCGGTGAGTGGCCCTTGTGGCGTGCCCGCTGCTGACATGACAAGCTCGTTCCGAGAAGGTTAAAAAGAGGAGGATTTTATGTAATCCTATGGGCTACACACTGGGCATGGCCCGTTTAAGCGGTCGTTACTGTACAATCCGGCAGGCGTAAACCTTGGCCGGCTGCCGTGCCACCCGGCCGACTCGCTCGGGCCAATGTTCCCGTAGACGGGGTCTGATTCCATGTGGCTGGCCGCCGTCTTCAGGGCACAGCAGTAAGCAATGGGTTGGGGAAAGGGCTGGCAACATGAAAAGAAAAGAAAAACAGGGAGAGAAAAGGGACGGTTGAAGGGGAACAGCTGACCTACCCGGTATTCTCTGAGATCTAGTCGTGGGAAAAGGGGGCCAGCCTGCTCGCCCTATCTGAAGGGGCGGTTGCGTGGTGGGCAAAATGCCTGGGTCCGTTCCCATTCGCCCCATGCAGGTCTCGGCTAGGGGCGAGATGTTTGGCGATCCACCACATGCGCCATCGGCGCAGCAAAGGGGTCGAGG
This sequence comes from Magnaporthiopsis incrustans, assembly GCA_003049425.1. NCBI lineage: Eukaryota > Fungi > Ascomycota > Sordariomycetes > Magnaporthales > Magnaporthaceae > Magnaporthiopsis > Magnaporthiopsis incrustans. Next base: position 85,434 of record PYSR01000008.1, read on the forward strand.
TATTTGTGGCGAATCCAAGGCGGGATAGGTTTATTGCTTGCAGTCGTCGTCATATTTCTCCCATGGTTGGTGAGCTGATGCTAGTCATGTAATAATTGGAGGGAGTCTGCAAGTCGACGAAAATGGAAATTTTGGTACAGGGATGGATTAAGAAGCCCGGCGCGGGCATGGGTAGGATAATCATGACAAAGCGTGTCCGAATTTAACCCCCGCAAGGAGACGCGGACCAACACCCATGCCTCTCGTCTGAGCTGTCGCTCTGATTTGCCCGCACAAAGTCCGACAGTCTTCTCCACGAACACAAGGGCAAAAGTCCCGCCTGGCTGCGGCCACCATCATAATTTGGCACGCTGGGGCGACGCCTAGGAGACCACGCGCGTGGAACTGTTTTGTCGGGCCAAACTAACCCACGAGGCCGGACTGAACCAGCTCAGCCCAAAAGTCCTCCTCGCTGCTGATGATTATGGTCCGCCCCCCCTTTGCGTCGTATCGGAGCGTGTTGTCCTCAAAGTACACCAGCACTCCGCCCTTGCCGTCGCCCCGCGACGTGATCCTGTAGAGGGGCCCCTTGGAGTGGACTTTTGTAAACTCGGGTATGAATTGCAGATCGTGCGCCTGGCACCAGTTATCCTCCACCTCTTGTTTGATGGTGGTGGTCTGTGGTTCTGCAGATGCGGCCGCGGCGGGCGGCCGTGCCTCTTTGCGAACTGGCGTCTGGGACTGCGAGGGAGGTATATGTTTCCTCGGGACGGCCAGGGCTGGACCGTGCTTGGGCGGCGCAAGTGTGGTTCGGTCGATGAGACCACTAGCGAGCTCCAGCGCGAGCTCGCCTTTTTGAAGCTCGGCCGCGACGGACGCCGTGTTCCTCAGGTCCGTGGGTAGGGCGTCACGCCACAGTTCCAGCCACATGAGTGTCTCGTCGATTTCGAAGACCTCGGCCGTGCACAGGCGGTAGAGCCACTCGTGCCACTCGGGGAAGAATTCGGCCACGAGGACCTCTGCAAGCGAGGTGGGAGACACGACACCGAGCCAGTCGAATATTCCCGTCAAAATGGAGTCGTCAGTTGATAATGAGTCAACGCCCAGCTTCTTGCGCAGGTACCGCGCCATGCTGGGCAGCACGTGGCTCATGACAAGCGGTTGCCACTGGTCGTCTCTGCGTGACGGGCGCAAGACGTCCTTCCATTTGACCAGGCCGGGTACGACGCCGCGATCGAACTCCCAAACGTCGATGAGCTGCCGGAACTTGCGCTTGACGTCAGCGACGAGGCCCGTAGAGGCTCTGGGGTCCAAATGACGCGCGGGCAGATGTTGCAGCCAGGGGAAGAGCCAGATATGAGGCAGGGTCTGGTGGTGCTTGCGTCGCTTGGGCTCCCATTTTGCGACGGCCTCGTCTAGCCTGCGGATGATATCCTGCTCCAGGAGCTGGCTGCGCACGAAGGACGGCAGCAGGGGCGCCCACGTGTCGAAGACGGCGAGCATATGGTCCGATTCGCGGACGTTCCACTCGCGGACTGCGCGTGCCACATGTGGCAGCCACAGCTTGTACATCATGGCCTCGTACGGCGTCGCCACTGGCCGTCGGCGATGGTGCGACTCTCGAGAGAGTGCCGAGTCGTCATGTGGATTCCGGATGCCGAGAAGGTCTCTGATGGATTCCATATCCGAGGCAAACTGGGCGCCTGTGTCCTCCAGAGGATTCCATGTTTGCATGACTTCTCGGAAAACAGGGTGGAGAGCTGCAACGGCCGCTGATGCCAGTTGGTCTGCCAGCGAGTCGCGAGAGGACTCGGGGATTGCGGCGGTGGTCGCCTTGAGGATGCTGATAACATGGTTCCACCTATACGTGGCGTCGGTTTGATTTTCGCTCGACAGCGAGATGAGGCTGAGCTGGTCGGCGATGGACTTGTATCCCGCCATATCACGCTCGAGCTCCTCCAGCTCTTGCCTCTCCTGCTCCAGCTGCAGCTCTGCGTATGCCTTGCGCTCCTGCAGGCTCTGCCATTCTTCCACGATGGCTAAAAACTGGTTCTGCGCGCGCTTGGCAAGCTTTCTGGAGTCGGCCTGTTCAGCCGTCTCGGCGCCATTGGACGTGGCACCCGTCGGGGTCATCAGGCCGGACGAGGTTGTGAGCAGTTTCCTGCCTGGGCCCGTCAAATCCAGGATCGGCGTGAAAGCATCGGGGATATTGAGACCCGGTGCGGCCTTCTTGACCTCGTCCATGGTCATGAATTTCGGCTTTTGACGCCTGGGCGTGCTGGCACCGCTCGCGGGAGTGCTTCCCGTTCCGCCACCGAGCATCTTCTTCTTGCGGGCCGCCTTCCGCTTCTTCTCTTCCTCATCAGAGTCGACCACAGCCTCGCCTCGGAGCCTCGCCTGGCGCTTCTCCTCCTGGCGCTCCGACTCTGTCTTTTCTTTCACCACACCCAGACCAGCCCGCTGGGGTCGGAGGTTCGCCTCGATGATGATATTGCGACCTTGACCCTCCTTGCCCAGACCAGACCCTTCCTTGTAGCCCATCTTGGCCATCATCCGGGCGCCAAAAGAGCTAGGATTTATGCCGCCGCCTGCCGTGCCCTTCGCGCCTTTCTTTCCCTTGGGCGCCGAGAACGCGCTGGGCCGGGAGATCACGGCAGGGGGTTCCTCGTCATCTCGGACCTTTAGTTCTGGCATGAACGATGATGTGGGGACGAAGCCGCGGCCCAGAGGATTATTTGCACCAGAGCCGTTCCTCTGGGCGGGCGGCTTGCCAAATGTCTGCGTCGGTTTGTTTCCTGCAGACCAGCCAAAGTCCTGCGCCACTCGCTGGGCGGCAAAGCCCAGGCCGAGGCCGGCCGCAGGCGCATCGTCATCCTGATCGTCGGCATCTTCCTCTTCATCGTCCACGGTCGGTCGCATGCTGCCTAAGCCTGGGTATCGATTTGTGTCGCCGTCCTCGTCATCCTCGCCATCTTCGCCATTCTCCTCGTCCTTCCTGTTGCTGCTGGACGAGACGAAGGCGACGCCCCTGTTGCGGAGGTTCTTGTGTTTCCAGCGACTGCTGGGGCCATCGTCCTCGCTCTCGGAGCCAAATATGCCCAGCGCAGCGCTCTCCTTGGCGTCGCGGCCCGTCCTCCGCCGCTTCCGTGGGTTATGATGGAGGAATTCGTCGGCGCCGGGGTTCGTGGATGGGATCTGGAAGTCGTCCTCGTCGTCTGAGTCCGAGTCTGACGATGAGTACTGTGCGGCGGCAGTTTTGTTCAGCTTCGAGGAGTCAAACGAGATTCCGCTCATTCGATCCATCGTTGGGGTCGGTCGGGGTTGCGGTCGTGCCTGACAGCGGATCGGGCTGTGGCTGCTATTTCGGTGATGCGGTGGTTGAGGCTCGACGCTCAGCTTGTGCTGTGTCGCCAAAAATCAACAGATGACGCGACAAGAGTGGGGTCGTCGGAGGCACGTAGCTGGGGCTTTTCCAAATGCAGTGCAGTGTAGGCACGGCGCGGCAAAGCGCCGACAAAACCACGCTGATTCATCAGCAGGGATGTTTGAAAACTGGAAGGAAACGAAAAAATCGCAGACAAGTAGGCCATGCAGTAAACCATCTTCCGGTCTGGGCATCTTTTCGCCTGCTGCGCAATCGCCCAAACCTACCTCCATTTTTGTCGGTTGCTAACGACTGAGCCTAGGTCATGGCCCAGTCGCCCTCCATTGCTGAGTCACACCGACGAAATCACATCTCATATGTGCACGTGACTTGGCTTCACGTGATCTACGTTGGGATACTGTTCTGCCGCATCCATGAAGAGGGATTTCCGGCAGTTCCGGGACTTCGTTAGAAATCCACCTTCCGCATCCTCAAAACAACAGCAGGTGATTACAGCTGATGCCCTGACCCGCCTCCATTTCCACCTGAAACAGCCCTGTCATTGTTTCGATTCAGGCGCGACTGTTTCCCAGCCCAGCGAGCGTCGTCTTACATCTGACATGCAGATGGGCTCCGGAACCGGGTGCGGACCCTGGCCACTGACGACAGTGTCTAAAGGGCTCGGCTTGGTTGCCAGCTCGGGGCCAGCCCCATCTGACGTCTGACTCCACCATCCTGGCCACCTTATGGCCTTTTGTCGTGCCAGCGCCCCCGGAGCTTTAACGGCATTCTTAATCTTTCCCGAGGTGGCACAGCTCAGCTGCCTACTAAGGCATGGTCCAACTTTGCGTGAGCAAGGGAGTCTGCAGCACAGCCATGTTGTTTGTTGCTCCTTTGGCTGGTGTGGCAGGGTGTGCTTCGTTACATTGGCCAACTGCCGGCCCTGTCGATCCCATCCCCTGGGGTCTCACCTGCGGGGCAGAGCGGAGGGAGCCAGCAACCGTCCTGCAGGCATCAGACCTCACTTCCTTCTCAGAGGTGGTTCTCAACTCCCGCTGGCGCCTGTCGGTTCGCGTTTTCTTGCTCTATCCTGGCTGCACGTTGCGCCTAGGATTCTTCGTCTGATCGACACTCGGCCTTAGGACCAGCCTTTTGCAGCCTACGAGCCTTCCGCACCTACAGCAACGAGGTTGGCCCTTGTCAGTCACGCAAATGTGCCCACCATGCTGCTCGTGACAGCTCACCGACCTCAGCCTTAAGACGGCTGCAGGGGTGGTCCAAAAATACAGCCCCCTGTTATCGATCCCGTGCCTATGCGACCCTTTTTTGCGACTTAGTTCCCGGACCTTTGGTTCGTGTTCCCAGCGAATCTGGATCGTCCGCTGCCATCAGCGCGGTCCCGCATACGCGCATGGTTCGTGAGACCTTACAGTGGTACGTGGAACAACACCAATTCCACAAGGCGGCTGGTCTTGCTTTTTCCGAGCCTTCCGCCGGATCGTCCAATCTGCTATCTCCCATCCCTACGAGGCTTGCGATCCCACAACTACAGCCCCTCACGTGCGCCATCTTCTGGTCCCAAGCAACCACACTCACACTCCTCCGAGCATCTGCGCCACAGTAACTGCCGCCAGATCCTGCTTCGTGCTGGGGTTTTGCGGGTCTCTACTGCCGGGCCAGTGCCCAACAGCTTTTGACTTACAGCGAAAATTTCTCGGTCGCTTGTCGACGAGTGGGCCTCACATCATCAACTGCTCTCGTGCCCTGCGCCCTCGCCCTTGCAGGCGCTCCGCTGTCATCTTCATGCAATCGGTCTCAGCTCAGAGCCGCTGAGATTCTCCAACACCCATCTCAGCTGGCAACACGCTTTCTCTCCTTGAAACAGACCCGTTCTCGGCCTGCCCGGAGATGAGCACCAGGCCACTCAGCCCCAGGCAGATTCTGCGCTGGACCCCTTGAATTGTGGGGTGATTGTTCGATAGAGTCCAACCTACCTGCCGCGATTCCGGGGTACCCTTCGAATCTGCGTCGCGCTGGGGCGCCGTGGGTGTGGGAGCAGGAAGTCCTGCTGACGCCGTTTGCCTGGTCGGGGGAGGACTCCATCAGGATGCAATCAGGCTGGCTATCACCAAGTGTCAGCCATGAGCCACCAGGCCCTTTTGGTGACCGCCTCGGGTTGGTCCTGCGCTGCATCACGACCCAGGCAACCATATCGTCTTCCATTTCTATAAAGATGATCTTTGTCCGCCCGTTTCCTCTTGAGTTGCTTCTGATATCACCATCATCATCACAACCACCACCATCATTATCATCACCATCATCACCATTATCATAATCATCATCATCACTATCACTCCTTCACTCGTTGCATCTTTAGGATGAAGTTCCTAGCCGTTTCTCTTCTCGCCCTTGTCTGCGGCTCTGCAGCTCTGGCAACTCCGGCGAACGATTCGGTTTCGACATCCTCCTTTCGGTATAACCCCAAGCAACCTAATCCACCCAGCCCTCACAATCCACCCAAACCACACGATCCACACAAACCACACGATCCACCCAAACCAAGCCATTCACCCAAACCAACTCATCCACATCAGCCACCACAGTCGGGCTGCAAGAATGGGCCCAACTCTAGGAACTGCTGGGGCAAGCACTCGATCGATACAAACTACTACGAGACCGCTCCGGATACCGGGGTGACGCGCGAATACTGGCTGTCAGTGGAGGAGGGGATCTGCAACAACGACGGGTATAAGCGATACTGCCAGACCTTCAACGGGTCCTTCCCGGGGCCCCTGATCTGGGCCAACTGGGGCGACAACCTCGTCATCCACGTCACCAACAACATGAAAACCAACGGCACTGCCATCCACTGGCACGGTCTTCACCAGAAGGGCTCGGTCGAGTACGACGGAGTGCCCGGTGTCACTCAGTGTCCCATTGCCCCCGGAAAGAGCCTCACGTACAAGTTCAGAGTCACCCAGTACGGCACGACCTGGTACCACAGCCACTTCTCGCTGCAGTACGCCGACGGCCTGGTCGGGCCCATGATCTTCTACGGCCCTACGACTGCCAACTACGACGAGGACCTGGGCACCCTCTTCCTTCAGGACTGGGACCACGAAACGGTCTGGAACGACTGGGAGAAGGTGGCCAAGAAGGGCCCCGGCCCGCTGCCCGCAAACGGTCTCATCAACGGCACCAACACCTTCGACTGCAAGAACACCAAGGACGCCAAGTGCGTGGGCGGAGGCAAGAAGTTCTCGGCCAACTTCACAAAGGGCAAGAAGCATCTCATCCGCCTCATCAACAACTCGGCCGATGCCCACTTCCAATTCTCCATCGACGGGCACGAGCTCACCGTGGTCGCCAACGATCTGGTCCCCATCAAGCCGTACAAGACCAAGAGCGTGAAGATCAACATTGGCCAGCGCTTCGACGTCATCGTCGAGGCCAACGCCAAGCCGGGAGACTACTGGCTCCGCAGCGGCATGGGCTGCGTGCCCGGCGACAAGGGCGATCTGAGGAAGCGCGTGACGGGCATCATCCGCTACGACAGCAAGAGCAAAGCCGACCCCACGACGACTTCTGACGTCGTCATCGACGAGACGTGCGCGGACGAGTCCCCCGACAAGCTGGTGCCGCACCTCGCGCTGGACGTCACGCACACCACGGGGGTCCTGAGCACCAATCTGGGCACCAGGCCCAACGGCACCCCGTCCGAGGGCCAGAACTGGTTCCAGTGGACCGTGAACAACAGCAGCCTCGTCCTGGACTGGCAAGACCCCACGCTCGAGAGGATCTTCGCCAAACAGGTCATCTTCCCGTCCAGGTACAACGTGCACAGGGCAGAGGTTAGTTGGGCAAAACGCCTTCCCCTATTTTCTGTGCGATTTCCGATACTGACAATTTGAGTTGCAACAGCCCGTCAAAAACGGCCCCAGCAAGCAGTGGTTCACGCTGGTGATTCAGAGCAACGAGCTCCCGTAAGTTCTGCCCATCTCCAGCCTCTTGCCTGATGCACACAAGTACTAACCAAACCCAACTCCACAGTCTCGCCCATCCCATCCACCTGCACGGCCACGACTTCTGGCTCCTGTCGCAGAGCAGCAGCAAGTGGGACGGCACCAACCGCGGCTTCAAGCTCAAGAACCCGCCGCGGCGCGACACGGCCATGCTGCCGCAGGGAGGCCACCTCGCCATCGCCTTCCAGCTCGACAACCCGGGCGCCTGGCTGGTGCACTGCCACATCGCCTGGCACGCCAGCCAGGGCCTGTCGCTCGAGTTCGTCGAGTCCGAGGACCGCATCGCGCTCGGCATGCCCGACCACGAAATCTTTCGGCAGACGTGCCGCGAGTGGGATGCCGTCAGGAACAAGATGCCGTTCCCGCAGCATGATTCTGGTATCTGATCGACACGGTTTTCGGCCGTGTTTTTCAACTCTCTTTTGGTTTTGAGCATCATGGGCGTCTTCTTTTTGCATCCTTCTTTCGTTTTCTGCATCTTTCCTTTTTCGTCCACATCTCTCCTTATTGTTCTGCATCTTTCCTTCTCTCTGCATCTCTCCTTTCCTCTGCATCTTTCCTTATCTCTCATCATCTCTCCTTATCTCTGCATCTTTCCTTATCTCTGCATCTATGGTTGCATCTAGCATTAGCATTTGGTGTTTGGGCCTGGGTATGCATAGCGCCGGAAGCGTGGGGTTTGGGTTTATCCTCTGATAGATCGGTGTGCATGGGCAACGGCTGCAGGTAGCATCTCTCGACCTCTCTCGCAGCATGTTCTTGACTAGAAATCACAAGTCTAAATTATAACAAGTCCCTTGGAATACACCTTGATACTTGCCACCCATCTGTGTCTCCATCCAACATTCCATCATCTCTTTGGCATCACGTCATAGCTTCCCTGGAGGCCAGACGCCGCTTGCCATAAACACCTTGTGATCTATTCCGAGGTGTAGATGCTCAATTCCCTCAGTAAACATACCGCTGCTGCCGTGCCTCCCCATCCCGTCTAGTCTCGTCCAGCCGCCTATTCAGCCTGATCAGCCAAGCACGCATAGTCCAAGCGCACACGATACTAGCAGCAGCAAACGCGGCCGTGGCCGAGAACCCCAGGACGTAGCGCGGCTCGTGCTCGTGAGGCCAGAGAAAGGCGCCGTAGATGGCGGCAACGCTGGCCGAGACGTTGACGACGGCGTAGGCCACGGCGCGCTTCTCGGGCGTCTGCGACAGCGTGCTGCCGACCCAGCCGAGGATGACGGGCCCCACGGCGTAGGCGCCCGTCGCGTACACGAACGTCGACGCGTACCGCACCGGCACGCGGTCCGAGCCCAGCGCCATGCCGAAGCCCGCAATGGCCAGCCCCAGCCCCGCCGTGACGTGCCAGGCACGGTCGCGCAGCCGGCCGCTCGACCAGCCCAGCACGACGCTCACGATGCCGCTGGCTGCATGCGGCGGTGCGGTGAGCAGCAGCGAGCCGAGCGAGTCCGGGGCGAAGCGCGTCGCGCGCACGATGGAGGGGAAGAAGTTGTTGAAGGTGCAGGCCGACACGTGCATGTTCTGCATCAGGCAGAAGAGCCACGTGCGCGGATCGCGGCTGGCCTGGCGTAGCCCGTCGAGGACGGATGGCGTGAGCTGCTGCCGCCGCCCTTGTCTCTCGCCGTCATCGTCGTCGTCGTCGTGCTGCTGGGGGGAATCGCTAGCGACGCGATCGCGGGCGACGCGCTGCACGGCCAAGGCGCGCTCGTCGGCCGTCAGCCAGGCCGTGTGTGCGGGCGAGTCCGGGAGCAGCCGGAAGCCGAGCAGCGCGACGGCGGCGGTGACGGAGGCCTCGATCACGAAGAGCCAGCGCCAGCCAGAGAGCCCGAGGGTGTTGTGCAGCGTCTTGAAGATTCCCGCCGCGAAGGGGCCGGCGAGCCCGGAGCTGAGGATCTGGCCCATGTACATGAGCGCGATGCGGATCCCGAGCTCCTCCCTGGTGTAGAAGGAGGAGAGCAAGTAGAGGGCGCCGGGGTAGAAGGGCTGGACGGATGCTGGGATTAGCTCGGGGCCTGGGAAGCCAAGTGTATGGTCCGAAAAAAAAAAGACATACCGCCTCAACGAAGCCCAGGAAGAAGCGACAGGTGGCGAGGCCCTTGCCCTCCCTCACCGCGGCAGTCGTTCCGGACAGGCTGGCCCAGCCTAGCATACAGCCCGATAGGTACCTCGACGGGCGGACTCTGGTGATGAGCATATTGGACGGGACTGTAGAAAGGGACAAAAAAATATGGAGTTAGCGCCTCTGTGGTTTTCTGCCTGTCGGGAGCATTGGAGCGCACTTTGCATCAGCAGGTAGCCGATAAAGAAAACGGAGATGGACACGTTGTAGTCCCAGCCGTGCAGACCAAGGTCCTCTTCGAGGGTGTCGAGCCTTGCGTGGGGTAGCGCGTTGCGGTCGATGTAGTTCATGAAATACATGAGGAAGAGGATGGGCTGATCCGACGGGGAAATCAGCCAGTTAGTTCTCCTGTGCCGGAAAAAGTCTGGAATCGAGGGTTGGAGGAGACGGACCAGCATATTGCGGTCCAGCTTGCGCACTAGCGACCTTTCCAGCTTCGCCAACTTCTCGACGTCGATGGCGGCCTCCTGCCCAGCTTCGATAGCGGCCGGCTCCGTGGAGCTCTCTGGCTCGTCCGAGGGACTTTTGGATGCGCGCTCCATGTTCAGGCTGGTTTGTACAGTTCCGGAAAGCGACCCGGTCGCCTGTCAGTGACCGAGATCTCCCCTCGAGATTGGGCCGGCAGTCCTGGCCGTGTTTCCTCGAATCTGCCGTTCTTGGCATTGGCGACTTTTGGTTTGCCAGGCAATCAAGTCCGGGAAGCAGGAACGCGGAGCAGAAGTCCATGACGCCTTAAAAGAAGCACAGATTCCGACCGTGCTCCAGGCGAGTCTGGTTAGGTTTGCGCCACCGTCTATTGGGAGGAGCGCCCTGACCAGAGAACAGCTTCAGCATGCAATATGAGTGAACTCTATGTTTGGCGGCGTAAAGGAGACAGAGGCGTCGCCAGGATGGCTCTGCAGAAGCAGTAACGGGCATGGTTGCGTTGTCCCAGTATGGCATCTCGTGGTCAGGTTCCACATGTTGCTAGATGCTATCCCATACGGGTCGCAGTCTGGCGGCTGCAGGTTGCCCTTTGGGTGGGAAGGTCGACATCTCGGACGTTGCGTAATGCGGCTGGATGTCGTTGCGAGCGCAGCCTCGGCTGCTCTCTGCCTCGTGGCGCCGCGCTGCCAGAATGGCCGGCATCATTTGGAAGACACGCCATTGAATGAAAGCGCGTAGGGCTCGTCCCCCTTGGTCCGTTTCGCCAAAGTAGGGGCGAGCTTCCGGTCTCTCGGGAGCTTCAGTCGGCTGTGGCGCTACAGGTTTTTGTTGGTGGCGGTGTTCGAGGAGAAGCTTTTCGGCGCGCTGGCGTCTGGCGCCCAATCAAAGTTAAATGGCCAAGCACGTTGCTATCAGCTCCTATCCCGGGGCGTTACGACATTAGTAGTTGGCGATAGCCTGCGTTTGGGCCCACCGTCTCCAAGACCTTGCAGATAAGGTGCAGGCACCCCGCTCGGAAGTTGCATAGGGCCGTGGAGTTGGCTTCCGAAGCTCCGAGAAACTCCCAAACAACCAATCGAGGCGCGGGTATTTGTCCACGTCGTCGTGCGGGGGGATGGAGAGGCACTCTTGACCTCTTCCTCCGTCCCCGGTCATCTTCCAATGCTCCTCAATCTTATGTACATCGCCAATACGGGAAAGGGAAATAACATGGGGTGTCACCCAGGCTGGGGGGACTGGTTCCGGCCAGGCCGATACCCGTACCTATAAATGCGACGATGGGAAGACTTGCGACCTGCACGTCCGATCACTTGGCCATCCCTTCCCTTTAGCGGTGGTGCCAGTCATCCAGGATAGCAAGGCCAGCATACTCCGCAACGGCCACGCATACAACTAGGCACCAACATGAGGACGGTAGCGCTCCTTGTGGGCCTGGAGGCCGGCCGTTCGCTCGCGTCGTACACTGGCAACATCAACTACTTCTCGCCCTCGGCGCACCACCCCGGCCTCGGCGTGTCCATCCGGAAAGTGGCGGCGCGGCACTATGCAAACTCGCCGTGGGACCCTGCGACGCTGAACTTCACGCACGGTGTCGCCTCGGGCGATCCCTATCAGGACAGCGTCATTCTGTGGACGCGGGCGGCGCCGGTAGGTAGCGACAACGACGACAGCAACGTCACCGTGTCCGGGCTCGTGGCTCTCTATAGCCACGAGACGGAGAAGTACGTCAAGGCCAGCGCCGCGCCGGTTTGCCTGCAGTGGAGCATCTCCGAGTCGAAAGACCTCACGTCTCCTGCGGATGCGGGCACGGCCTACACCAGCTCTGATATCGACTATACCGTCAAGGTAGGCTTGACGGGCCAGGTTTCGTAATCTAGATGGATGAGTGATATGGACGAGACAATAACACTCCATGCAGGTCGAGGCGAAGAACCTCAAACCGTTTACCACATACTGTAAGTAGCTAGTAGAGAGTGGCCATGCAGGAGCTCAAGATCTGGGGAGCTAATACCGACGCAGGGTATCGGTTCAACATATGCAACTCCCAAGTGGAGTCTCCGCTGGGAAGGACCAAGACGCTGCCGGCCAAGGGTAGCAGGGACGTGACCAGCATAAAGCTGGCAGTCTACTCGTGCAGCAACTATCCGGCCGGCTTCTTCAACGCCTACGGCAACGTGGTCAACAAGGACTCGGTCGACTTCGTCGTGCACCTCGGCGACTACATCTACGAATACGAGAATGGCCACTACGGCTGGGGCCACTCGATGGGCCGGATCCCTCTGCCGAACAAGGAGATCGTCTCGCTGTACGACTACCGCAAGCGCCACGCGACGTACCGCACCGACGCCGGCCTGTACCGGAGCCACCAGAGCTTCGCCTGGATCCCGACCTGGGACGACCACGAGGTGGCCGACAACGTCTGGAAGGCCGGGTCGGCCGGCATGAACAACAGCGAGGACTCGTTCGTCAGGGAGGGCGGCGTCTCGACGGACCAGCGCAAGATGAACGCGGTGCGCGCCTACTTCGAGTGGATGCCGATCCGGCAGGTCGACATGGACGACAACCTGCGCGTCTGGCGCAGCTTCGCCTTTGGCGACCTGTTGGACCTCATCGTGCTCGACACGCGCATCTACGACCGCTCCATCACGGACGTGTACTGGAACACGCCCTACGTCGACGCCATCCGCGGCGAGGCCTCGCGCTCGCTCATGGGCCCGCGCCAGGAGAGCTGGTTCTACCGCAGCCTGCGCGAGAGCAAGCGGCGCGGCGCGGCCTGGCGCGTCGTCGGGTCGCAGGTCGTCTTCAGCCACATCGACCTGCCCGGCGGCGGCGTCAACGCCGACGCCTGGGACGGGTACGTGGCCAACCGGGACCGGACGCTGCAGGTGCTCACCGAGGGCGAGATCGGCAACAACATCTTCCTGGCAGGCGACACGCACGTCTCGTGGGTGGCCGACGTGGTGTGGCCGGCGGGAGAGGGCGGCGAGCGACGGCCGTACGACCCGGCGACGGGCGAGGGGGCCCTCGGGGTCGAGTTCGCGGGCACGGCCGTCAGCTCGCCGAGCAGCTCGGTCGGGCAGAACGGCACGCTGGACGCGGCCAACGTGGCGGCGGCGGCGCTGGTGTCGGGCAACGGCGCGCTGCAGTGGCAGGAGTCGTACTACCGCGGCTACTTCGAGCTGCAGGTGGGCTTCGACGAGGTGGAGGCCAGCTTCTTCGGCACGCCCGTCATCGCGTCGGCCAACGGGCTCGAGATCCCGCTGGCCAACTTCACGGTGCGGTCGGGCGAGAACAGGCTGCTGAGGGACGGCGACGGCAACAGGACGGTGGTCCGCGGCGGCGTCGTCGAGGCGGGCAGCCTCAAGGGCGGGCGGACGGTGGCGACGAACCTCACGCACGACACCGCGACGGGAGAGTGGGCGGTTCGTCAGTGGTAGCTGGGCGGGCAGGCTGGGGTGGGAGGAAAGGAGCAGACATTCCCCGCACTTTTGAGCGAGACGCTACGGCAGGATGGACGTCATTCAACCTCGCCGATCCCGCAGGATTCGGGAAAAGGGTAGGGAATGAATGAGTCGCGTCGAGCCGTCGGCAGCCCAATCAATAAACATAAACAATTCACCACCGGGGAAGCTGCATCCAGGGCCCGCCTGGCGTCGGCCAATGCTGCGGCCAGGGCACGACCCCGCCCAGCATTTGCGTCGTGCCTGCTGACAGCCACGCGGCGTGGTTGGTGCTTTCCAGCACCGATTGTCTTACTTTACAGGCCCCATGAATATGTCACTTTCGCCATCCTCCCTGCGGATCCTAATTCCACAAGAGGCAGGTGATAAGCCGACACGATGGGAGCTTCCCTTCAGGTCGATATAAATCCCCCGGGCGATGCAGCCGTCTGGCCGTCGCCCTTCCCCCGCAAGAAGCACAATCATTCTCGCGGCATCCAAGCCTCCCAACCCAGAAGACAAGACACTTCCGACCTTGCTCGCTTCTTGTTCTTGTCCACCATCTTACACGCCATGCTCGGCAGCTTGTGCTTCGTAGCGGCCACTGCGGTCCTGACAACCGCCACGCCCAGCCTTAGACGGGCGAGCAGCAGCACCCACCCCCAGGTGCCCTCGCTCGACGTGCCGGCCTGCCCAGCCACGGCCAAATTGACGTACAACAAGTCGGTGCCGGACAGGAGCGACTTCAACCTGACCCAGGCGGAGCTGTGCTACGACACGGCAGCGATCCGCATCACGTTTACGGCCTTCAACGAGACGAACTTCCACTTCAACGCCAGCCACAAAATCAACGATCCCATCTACGAGTACGAGGTCATGGAGGCGTTCATCTCGGCTGGCCATGACGACCCTAGCACCTACTTCGAGTTCGAGGTCAGCCCCAACAACGTGACCTTCAACGCCTTCATCCTCAACCCGTCCAAGGTCCGCGCCGGGGGCTCGCCCTTTGGCGCCGCCTTCGTTAGCGTCCCCTCGCCGCTCGACTTTGGCATCACCACCACCACGGTGCTGGACAGGGCCGCCCAGACGTGGGTCTCGACAGCCAACATCCCGCTGTTCATGTTCAATGTGGACGAGGGCAAGGCCAAGGGCACGAGGTGGAGGATGAACTTTTTCCGCACCATCACGGCACCCGACACTTTTCCTAGCCAGAGGCTAGGGGCTTGGAACCCGCCCAGTCAGGCAAACTTCCACATGACGCCTTTCTTTGGCCATGTGAAGTTTGTGTAATTTTGCAGGAGTATCTGGATTCCTTCGGATTTGGCCATAGGAATGATATTATGCTTAGACGACGATCGGTGCATGTATATAGCTACCGAAGATGGAAGAAAGTATTAAACGTCGCATAGATCCTTTGTGGATACCATCGAGTTCAACTATCAAGCACCTCCCATGGTTGACTTCTCCGACAAAAATGCCAGGACCTATTCGACGTAAGAAAACCCAACGCTCGCTCCGGTAGCTTCGTTGTTATCAATTATCTCAAAAATTTCCCACCTGCCTTCAGGGTCGCTATTTTTTCTTTCTTTTTTCTTGCTGATAGCAGCTTGCCGTGGGCTCGGACGAGATGTCCAGGTAGCCAGGTTAATTAATTAGTGGCAGAAAATGTTGGTATGTCTCGGATCTTTGCCGAGATCAACGTCGCGGAAAGCGACGCTAGCTAAACAACGCGACTAGCAGCATCAAACCCTCAACAACTATTATGAGAACGACACCGAATGATAAGTGGCGCTAGTGCCCATCATCGACAATCTTACAGGATCTGGTGACAGTCGAAGCCGCGGAATCGTCTGGGTGTCACGTGCGTGGCATCACGTCAAGTCACATGCCCGTGCCATTTTCTCCGGCCCAGAGTCGCGGGCCCCGGCCATCCATTTTCCACCAATTCATCAACCCAACCCGATCATGTCGGCCCAATCCGAGCAGCCGCTGCTGGCGAATGAGAACGCCGACTACGGCACTAGCGGCGATGCGGCTGCAGGAGCTGAAGATCGCACGGCTCCTCCCGCCGGCTCCTCGTTCCGTCGAAACCTGGGAACGCTCGAGGCGTTCGCCATCGTCGTCAGCATCGTCATCGGCAGCGGCGTCTTCACCTCGCCCGGGTCCATCGACGCCAACGTGCCGTCGCCGGGCGTCGCCCTGGCCGTCTGGCTCGTCGGCGGCCTGCTCGCCTGGACCGGGGCCAGCACCCTGGCCGAGCTGGGCACCGCCATCCCCGGCGAGGGCGGGATCCAGCCCTACCTCCAGTACATCTACGGCGATGTCTTTGGCTTCCTGGCCGCCTGGACCTGGGTCGTGGCCGTCATGCCCGCCACGCTGGCCATCCTCAGCATCGTCTTTGTCGAGAGCATCTACTCGGCCGCGGGCGTGACCGACGAGGCCGGCCGCCTGAGCCACAAGCTGTTCTCGGTCTTGGTGCTGGTCGCCGTCACGGCCGCCAATTCGATCAGCACCCGGGCGAGCACGCGCCTCAACAACTTCTTCGTCGCCACAAAGTTCATCAGCATAGCGCTGGTCGTCGGAGCCGGCCTCCTGGTTGCCGTCCTCGTGGCGACAGACCCTGCGCGCTGGAGGGATGTAATCGGCGGTCGCGACTGGCGCGAGCGGCCCTGGTTCCGCAGTCGCGACACGCCCACGCCCGGCGGCGGAGCCATCCACTGGGACGGGATGGGCAGCTGGGAGATGCTCGGGAACCTCTCCGCCGCCCTCTACGGCGCCCTCTGGGCCTACTCTGGCTGGGACAAGGCCGTCTACGTCACGGCCGAGCTCTCGGCGCCGGCTCGCCAGCTGCCCCTCGCCATCAACTCGGCCGTCCCCACCATTGTGCTCTGCTTCGTGGCCACCAACGCGGCCTACTACGTCCTCCTCCCCTGGGATGTCGTCTCTACGACGGACAGCGTCGCAGTGGTAAGCACCCACGTCTGTGTTGATCCGTTCCCGCCCGCTAGCCACTAACTCGAAATAGACGGCAATCACTCGCCTCTTGGGCCCTCTGGGCGGTGTGGTCGCTGCCACGCTCATTTGCCTCGTCGTAGCTGGCTCTCTGCTCGGAAACGCCTTCATCGCAAGTCGCATGGCTGTTGCCGCGTCCAACAAGGGCTGGCTCCCGCGTGTGGTCGGTGTCCTCGGACATTTTGGTCTTCCTAACGCGGCCCACAGCAGTAGTGGCACCACTGCCGCCGCCCCTGACGCGCCCTCACCACCGCTCGAAGCTCCCACGTCCGACGCTCCAATCAACGCCCTGCTTCTGGGAACCGCGCTCTCCACCCTGTACATCCTACTGGGCAGCTTCCGGGCCCTGCTGACGTTCAACGGACTCGGCGAGTACTCGTTCTTCTTCATCACCGTCTGCGGGGCCATTATCCTTCGCTTCCGCGAGCCGTCGCTGCCTCGCCCGTACCGCCCCCTGACAGTCGTGCCTGCCGTCTTCGCCCTGGTCAGCGGGTTTGTGGTTGTGCGGGGTGCAGTTTTCGCGCCCATTCAAGCCGGCATCCTCGTCGCCCTCTGGGCCGTCGGCGTCCTCTATTACTTGGCCAGGCAGGCCTGGGCTCGGCGGAGGGACGACTGAGGCAGCGGCTCTGGCACCGGCGGCGCCGTTTCCCTCTCACTCTCGACCAAGCAAGCAGCCTATTACAAAGGCATGCCCGCCCGTTCCAACAGCGGTTCGCCGGCTTGGGCTTGGTTGACTGGATTACTTTATGTGTCCGAACTTGCCAGCTGTCCAATGGGCTAGCCACAGAACGACGAGCTGATCAAGGCATATCTCACATGAAGCACTGGGGGCTACGGGCGAGTTGGCCGTTTCTGCCGTCACCCCATGATGCCGTTAGGTGTCCGATCATCCCTAGCCCTCCAGCGCTTCCTCTCAAAGGCCCCTTTGCCAGCCCTCGTTGCCGACTCGGAGATGGCATGTTGAACTTAATTCTTGCCTGGAGCATCACGCTGTCACCTCCTCTTTCCTTGCTTTCATGATTCACAATCGTGCCTTGGCAATAACCATTTCTCGTTACTCTAGATTAGAATAAAGTCTAGACAACTCAGTGCGGTCCATCTGACACCAGATGGAGGCTACACATGGACGTATATACGACCGGAGACACGGACCCGAGAGGTTTTGCACATGTCTCGTTGGTCATTTCTCGAGGGTTCTTGTCGTTTTCCTCCATTCATTCTCGTCTCTCGGCAAGGCCACTGGCAAGGGTTTGCAGTACAGAGCGCTCGTGTGTGTATCGTGGGGAGCAGGTAAGGCGTTTCCGAGAGCACGACTCTGGCTGAACTTTTGAACGGAGGTCCCTGGCTAAGTAGAGCCTGACCAAATAGACGCAGAGGTAGACCTGCTAAACTCTGCCCCTGGGCCTCGAACCCTCGTCTCGTTGATGTGTACCGACTCTAGAGCTGCCAGTAAGTCGTATTCCTCTAGGGCGGAGTTGGCCTTAACACTGTCGAGCGCGGCGGCCGGCTACACGGACACGTCCACCACTAACGGGGCTGCGCCTTCCGGGGAGACGTGCCACCACCCCCGCATGCTCCTTTGTGTTGTCTCCGTGCTAAGGTGCCACCCTGCCAGACGTGAAAAAGCAAGCGGGATGCTCCTGCCGCCAGCAGCCGTCGACAAGGGAATCCGATATGGTGTAGTGGTCAACATTCGGCACTCTCAAGCATGAGTAGTTGCTGGGCCCGGGGTTCGATTCCCCGTATCGGAGTTGTTTCTTTTGCATTTGCGCTCGCTCCTGCCAGGGGCTTGAGCTTGTAATTTTCATTTATTTCGAGGGCTTTGGTGTTTTCTGTTGCTGTCATTACCTGTGTTGGAAATAAGGCCGAAGACTCCCGTTTAATTATCACACTGCCCACTTCCTGGTCAGCCCTTACTCGGGAGACAATCGTCGTCCATACTCGGGACCGGGCCGGGCGGTGGTAAATGGGGACTGCGGCTCAGGGTGGACCTCATATCTTTGGTGTTTACCGCGCGCACGGCGCAGGAACATGGATCAGGGGCTTGTGTGCTGCGCCGGGCCGATCGGTATGGCCTGCCCGCACCCCGCCGTTTCAAAACTTCGACCAGTCGTTTTCGCCGATAGGGTCGCTGGTTCGAATTCAGAATGATTCATAGCAATGGACCCCCGAAAAAGAACCTAGAGCTGCCGCGGGCATCCGATGACGCCGAGGAGTCATCACTTCGAGGCTAGGGGCGGGCACTCCGAGATTTGATCAAGGGCCCACAATCGCCTAATCGGGTAGTTTTGCAGCACTGAATAAGTTTGAGCCACAGATGCCGCGCGGCGGCGGCGAGGAGGCCAAACGCGTAATAATGAAAGAGCTTCTGCTGGACTTCGGCGCTGTGACTAGTAGGTAGATATATCCCCGCGATACCCAGCAGAATATTCTCATCGTGTCCTGTAGTTACATGTCCTCAGAAAATTCGGTTCTTTCTACCAATTCTCCATCTCTTTTTCTTTCTTTCTTCGTTTTTTGTTGTCTTGTTTGCCGCATTGACTCACCTAGTCACTAGACACCGTAGTTAATATCTGCCCCCAGTCATCTTTTTAGCATGCTTCGTTCATTTCTATCCCCAAAGAACCATCCACCAGCAACGGAGGCCGACATGGAATCCGGACCTGATTTGGAGCGGCAGCCCCTGCTTGGCTCGGCCGGCGCCAAAAAGCCGCGCAACGGCGACTACCGCAAGGTCAACAATCAGGAGGACGACGATGCCGACGACGCGGACCGCAAATATGCAAGCGCCAGCGCAAGCGACGGCGACGGTGGCAGCTGCTCGGACTCGGACTCGGACTACGACTCGGACGACGAGGAGGCCAAGCAGGCGCGGCAGGCGCGGCGGGTAAAGGAGCTCGGCGGCTGGCGGAGCTACCTCGAGGACTTCTTCAGCGTGTTCGGGCCCTTCCTCGTGCCCCGCGGCGACGCCAAGGTGCAGCTGTGCATCGCCGTCTGCGTGGTCTGCCTGATCGCCAGGCGCGTGCTCACCGTCATGATCCCCAACCAGCTCGGGGCCGTAGCCAACGCGCTCCTTGGCGACGGCACCGGCGACGGGGGAGGCCGCCACCCGCCGTACCGCGAGCTGGCCGTCTGGGTGGCGCTCAACCTCGTGGGCGGCGACTCGATGCTGGGCCTGCTGCAGGAGGTGGCAAAAGTCCCCGTGCGGCAGTTCTCGGAGCGGGCCGTGGCCAACGCGGCGTTCGCGCACGTCATGTCGCTGTCGATGGACTACCACAGCGAGCGCGACGCGGCCGAGGTCATGAAGACGGTCGAGCAGGGCACGGAGCTGATGCACGTAGTGGAGCGCGTCGTGCTCGAGGTGGCGCCCACCATCGTCGACCTGGCCACGTCGGTCGTCGTGCTGGGCCTGCGCTTCGACTGGAGCGTTGCCGGGCTCATGGCGCTCGCCTTCCTGGGCTTCATGGCCTTGGAGGCCTATTCGAGCTCCCGGTGGCGCGTGGGCCCGCGCCGGGTCATGGCCCGCGCCCAGCGCGAGCAGACGCGCGTCATGCACGGCGCCATCCAGGGCTGGACGTCGGCGCAGCTCTTCGGGGCGCTGGGCCGCGAGAAGAGACGGTTCGGCGAGGTGCTGGACGCGACGCTCACGGCAGAGCGGGGCTGGACCCTGCGGGACGCGGGCATCGAGGCCATCTTTTCTGTCCTTGACCCCCTCACGTTCGCGGACATGGCCGCCATCATCCTCCGTCGCGTCGTCGACGGCCGCGCAAAGCCGGGAGATTTCGTCTTCTTCATCGACTACTGGCAGTATCTGATCTGGCCGCTCAGGTTCGTCATGTCCGAGTACCGGCGGGTGCTGTCGGACATGGTGGACGCCGAGCAGCTGCTCGCGCTGCTGCGGACCAAGGCCACCGTCGCCGACCGGCCCGGAGCGGGCGAGCTAGGTGGTGGCGGCGGCAGCGACATAACCCGCGGCCGCATCGCGTTCGAGGACGTCGGGTTTGAGTACGACGGCGGCGAGCGCGGCCAGATGGCCGTGACGGCGCTCAACTTTTCGGTAGCCGCGGGGGAAACGGTGGCGCTGGTGGGGTCATCGGGCGCGGGCAAGTCGACCATCCTCAAGCTACTGCTGCGCTTCTACGACGTGACCGAGGGCCGCGTCGTCATCGACGGGCACGATATCCGCGACGTGACGCTCGAGTCGCTGCGGGCCGCCTTTGGTGTGGTGCCGCAGGAGCCGCAGCTCTTCGACGCGTCGGTGCTCGACAACGTCCGGTACGCGCGCCCCGACGCGACAGACGCAGAGGTCCACGCCGCCTGCGCCGCCGCCGCCATCCACGACCGCATCATGGGTTTCCGGGACGGCTACGGGACGCGCGTGGGCGAGCGCGGCGTCAAGCTGTCTGGAGGTGAGGCGCAGCGGCTGGCGGTGGCGAGAGCTCTCCTGAGGGACCCGCCGATCCTGGTGCTTGACGAGGCCACCAGCTCTGTGGACTCGCGGACCGAGGCCGAGATCCAGGACGCCCTCGATGCGTTCCGGCAACAACGGGCGCGCACCACTTTTATCGTCGCGCACCGGCTATCAACCGTTGTCGGGGCCGACAGAATCCTGGTCATCGACAAAGGTCGCTGCGTCGAGAGCGGCACGCACAAGGAGCTGCTGGCAATGAAGGGGAGGTATTCGGAGCTTTGGAGTAAGCAGGTTGGCGGGAGCTGAGTATAGGGTGTTTCTCCATCGCCGAGGCGTGCATGAACGAAAGCGCCAGCAACTTCGGGTGAGACACCGTTGTGCTCGCATTAACGTTGTGGCGACCTTGGCTGGTCCGGATTCAGAAAGCTGCTTGGGCCAACACCGAGAAGACACCACAGACGCTTACAAGTTGTGCGCGAGCTAGCGTCAAGGAGCCCGCCATCTGATGGCAGCCCAAGCCGTCCCGCCTGCAGTTTGGTCACAACGCCGAGGCTTTAGGTGCGCCATGAATCGCAGTCCTCTGCGCGTATGCCAAGCGGTGCTTTCAATAAGACGGCGTCTTCCGGCTTGCCGAACCTACTTGAATTTGCTGGAGCTGTAGAATAACGCTCGTGGCGTATGCATAATAATATCGTGTGGTTCCAATATGCCGTCAAAGAGCCGCAAGAAAGTTTACCGTTACAGGCTTGCCAAGGACAGCCGTACCCGCTGCCACAACGACATAAACCAGAAGCAGCCCCGCCAATACGACGACACTGGAAGTCAGTTTGGAGAGTACTTCGACCCGGGCAGCGAACGGCCTGGCTACTACGGGTACGACGAGAACCGCTGGCCTGACGGGCAGTTTCCGGTGTATCCTCGTGGCAGGCAGTGGTATGACGACAGATATACTTATCGAGATGCGCCGTCGAGGACCCATGGGTACTGTGACCACCACCGCTATCATCACCACGAGGATCACGAGGATGTGGCGGATTGCGAGGTTCAGCAGCGAGAAGGGCACGATGGCCACAGAGAGGAAGAGGTGGAGGAGTCAAGAGGTCGCGCCAGGAGCAGGCCCGGGCAGGTCGTGTCGCGGCTGAAGAACTGGGCCTCTAGGTCTAGGGGGGCGTCCAGGAGGCGCAACGAGGTCTCTGGCTCATCTCGCGCGCTCTCGGCCAGCAGGGCCGAGGGCGGCGACGACGAGTACGGCCGTAGCCACAGCTTAGACGGGAGGCGGGGCCGCCGCCATCACCGTTCGCGGCGCCACTCCGAGGTGCGTTCACGGTCGCGCTCACGAGGGCGGTCGCCTAGCCTGGATTACGAGGCGCGGCTGCGGCACGCCGTGATCGCGGGCGTCACGGCGGGCGCCCTCGAGGCCATCCGGGTCCGACGCGAGCCTGGGCCGTGGACCGGGCCCAAAGGCAGGAGGGTGGCGACGGCGGCCCTTAGCGCGGCGGCGATCGAGGTCGCGATTGACAAGCACCCTGAGCATGATCCGCGGAAGAAGGCGGTTGCGACGCGCATTGGGGGATTGATTGTGAGCCGCATTGTCAACGGGCCGAGGGGCGGTGGTGGGCGCCGGGGCTGATGGATCTTTGCATTAGGTTGTCAGTGGTGTGAAGTGCAGGAATTTAGGCGACGGGTAAGGAATTTGATACGACTGATAGGACCAGAGTTGGAAGGCACAGCAGCCACAGTTTGCCGCTCGTTCTTGCTAATAAATGGACTAATTTTTGCCAGACCTTGTGGCTGGCGCTGCTGCACGGAAATTTTGTAGTAAGCTGTGACCCGCTAGCTTACGGTACCAACGCGCTGGATTTGTGCTGTTCACTGCTGGACCCGCGCCGCGACGCGCCACAGCCACCCAACCGCCGCCCTTCGTACTGTGCAGCGAAGCACGTTGGAAGGCCGCGCATGGAAAGAAGACCGGCAGCACAGTCAACGCTGACCTCAAACAATCGTTTACGATGGGACTTTTCCTTGGGCGCTGCGCTGCACCATTCAACAATGGCCGTTATATATGGCCGCATGGTCTGCCGGGATCAGCATCCGTGAACGACTCTCCCCAGTCCGCATCGACAACCGACAAGCCGCCCAAAACTCCACATACCTCATCACCAGAATAGCGACGCCCACGTCCCACCGCCAACTAACCAGAAAACACGACCATGAAGACGGCGAGCTTTACAGCAGCCTTTGCCAGCTGCATCGCCGTGGCAACAGCGAAGTCCGCCTTCGTGACGCCTCACCAGCAGTACTCATCCTCGGTAGGAGTCCTCGGCTGTAAGATCGATACTAACAGGGCCGCCTACTGGCCCCTCCCCGTCGACTGCAATAACATCTGCGTCAAGGTCACCTACCAGGGCCGGCACGTAACTCTCCTTAGGGTTGACACATCCGGCGGTGCTTATGATATTTCCTACGACGCCTGGAACGTATGTATCTGCATCCCGCCTTGATAGCTACAGCTACCTATGCTAACAAACAGCCGTACGGCTTCCACAGTACCTCGCTACCGGCTTCAGTGCCAAGGAGCCCGGCAAGAACGCCGGAGGAACAGGTCTCAAGGCGGGCTACGAAGACGTCCATGGCAGCGATCCCGAGTGCAGGAAGTTGATGCATACGGCGGGCAACAAGCTGGCCTTTTCTGCCCAGAACTCCCAGAATTTCATCACCTCATGTGGTAAGCGGTCCTTCCTCCTATCCTCAACACCTGCTGTTCCTGGCGTTCCCCGGCCAAAACTAACACCCCTGCTCAACCTTGACAGCCCCAGGCACCTTTGTCAGAGACAACAAGGTCGAGTACAACATCGGAGACGCCCAGTGCAGCGTGGGCAAGGACGAGGTCTGCACGCTAACCGAGGCCGACCGCGCCGCCGGCCTCAACCAGCCTGCCTGCCCCGGCGGCCTGGGGACTGGAGGGAAGATGAAGCCGTGCCTGGTCAAGGACGTGGAGTACCCGACGGGGCAGTCCGTCTGTGCCGTTCCCGACGGCCCGACGCCGCCTCCTTCGAGCAAAGTCCCGTCGATCAATGTCGACGAGCTCGGTGCCCCGCCGGCTGGTGGTCCTGCGCCGGGCGCCCCTGCTCCACCGGCACCGGCACCTCCTGCTCCCGCTGCGCCGCCTGCTGGCAGGTAGACTTGACGGCTAGGTTTCCCCGACTTATACGTCCCCTCCTCGTCGCGCCCTGAACCTGTCACGTTTGGTTCTGCCCCTACCCTCTTCTTTGATATTCATTCTTCACTTTGTTCATATTTTTAGCGACTACATTTTATACCCAACCTCGCGACCCTTTGTTTTTTATTTTGGAGCATCATACTTTTGAATCCCGCACGCTGACGCAGTATTAGGCTAGATTAAGTACATTCAATCATATAACATTGGACTGCCGAGGCCCGTTACACCCCATGACCAAACCTCGACAGACAGCTCATCACAGCCTCCTACGGGATTCTAAGCACGACCTTGGAGGCGTCAACACCGCTCCCCTGCTCGGCCACGCCTCCCTGCGCAATGGCAATCTCGCCGCTCTCGTCGTCGGCGGCAAAGAAAGCGGCGCTGAGGAAAGGCGCATTGAGGCCGCAGTTGCGCAGACTGATGGCCATGGTGCACCAGCCCATGGCCTCGTCGACGGGCTCCTGGAAGCGGGCGTAGTTGCGGAACGGGACCTTGACCACGGCCCTCTCACCCTCCCTGACGCCCGCCATGCTGTACTCGAAGAAGCGGTCGGCGGGGATGTCCTCGCACCGGCCCGGCCACGACAGGTAGTTGCCGCGGTACGGGGTCGGGTGATTCGGGTTGAGGCGCAGGCCCGTGACGTTGAAGTAGGCCGCGTCATCGACGGGGTTGTGGCTGTCCCCGACGGCGCCCGAGTCGATCAGGCAGGCCTTGGGCGTGCCCGGGCTGGTGGTGTCGATGGGGATGGCCGTCACGCCGTTGAAGGACAGGTTGGCGGCGTGCGTGTAGTACTCGTTGATGCTGTAGCCCAGTTCCTTGAGGCGCGGGATCCGGACGAGCGGGCCCGCGTACTTGGACGTGTCGATGCCGCCCAGCAGGCCCGCGCCCGTGAAGGTGCCGCGCACGTCGGCTGGGGCCTTCTCCATCCACAACGACTGCACGGGCGCCGAGATGCGGCCCTGCTCGAGCAGGTTCTGGCGGAACGACGGGCCCGTCGTGTTCTGCACGCCCGCCTCCGGGCTCGAGAAGTAAGGCGCCATGCCCATGATGGAGAAGTCGTACAGCGGCTTCTCGGCGCACGCGCTCTCCTCCGGGGTCTGCGTGCGCTGCTGCAGGTAGTCGACCAGGGCGACGCGAACGTCGGGCACCTTGGTCGAGAAGCCGCTGGGGTTGGTGAAGGTGAAGGTGTCGTTGACGATCCTGTCGGACTTGTACTGTTTGGACAGCCCGCCGCCGTAGGCGTAGTTGGCCTTCCACGGCTCCACGGGCGTGGCGGTCGCGGAGCGGGACGGGTCGTAGGATCCGGCCTCGGGCACGCTGGCGTTGCAGGGGCCCTGGCAGTCCAGGTAGCGGCAGCCCCAGTTCTGGGTGCTGTTGGGCGCGAAGATCCAGAAGTCCGGGCTGCCGAGGTCGTAGCAGACCTCGACCGTCTCGCCCGAGTAGGGCAGGACCAGGCTGGTGGCGAACTTGTTGTTCGCCCCGTACTTCATGTGCACCGGCATGTGCACCGTGGGCACCACGGCGCCGGCCTCGGCTGGGGCGGCGGCCGCTAGCCTCGCGGCGGCCAGGACGGCAGCGCCGAGGGATGACTGGGCGGTCGGCTTCATCGTTGTTGACTGACTGGGGAGTGGTTTTTGTCAAGGAGTCAGGAGAAGATGGAAGCGGTGGGATGGCCCTGTGATGCTCAATGGTGGTGATGCCGGACCAGCCGACGGCTGTTTTATACTGGAATGTCCAGACGAGGTTGGTTTGCCCGCATAAATGTGGTGCTATTGGTGGAGTCTCGGATACGAACCGTTCCCCTTAGCCTGGCGGCCATCAACCACCGTATTTGGCAGGTGGCCCTGTCATTTCCTTGCATACAGGGGCGGTGGATACGAGCTCAAGCGGCTGGGATGGACGCATGAATCCACCGCCTCCGGGAAAATCTCCCCCAAGGCCCGTTTATCCCCTGCGCTGTGGGGTTTTGGTCGAGATGCGCTAGCTAGGAGCCAACAATATCAAAAGCCGCTTTGCCGTCCGCTCCCAAGGCCTGCTTTCTCTCGTCGCCGCCATGCTCTCTCGAGCCCTCGACCGCAGCACTCTGCAACTCCACACCGCCATCAGTCGCGATGCTGGGTCTGGCTGTTCTCGTCTCCGTCCTCGGGCTCGCCCGCGAGGCGTCTTGTAAAGCGCCCGTGGTGGCAGCGGGCACACCAGCAGCTGCCAAGCAGTACATCGTTGAGTTTGGCCATGTACGGCGCGCCCCATAGTCCGGCACCCTGTGCGTCGTGTCGTGGAAAAAAAAAATACTGACCTGACTACGCTTTGGCAGGGGGTTGCACCACGCGACCTCGCGGCAGATGCGTCGGTGAAGCTCGTCAAGACATACAAGTCGCCCCTGTTCACCGGCGCCGTCGTCGAGGTGGAGTCCGAAGGTAGCGCTGCCAAGATGGCGGCCGGGAACCAGGTGGTCAACATGTGGCCGAACCACGCCGTTGCGCTGGACCAGCCTCTGGACGTGAAGAGCTTCCTCGACGACGTCTCGGCCGTCGACTACTCGGTCCACAAGGCCACGGGGGTTGACCGCCTGCACGCGGCCGGGATCCTGGGCAAGGGCGTCAAGGTCGCCATCGTCGACAGCGGCGTGTGGTACAAGCACCCGGCCCTCGGCGGCGGCTTTGGTGCTGGGTTCAAGGTGGCGGGCGGCTGGGACTTTGCCGGCGACTCGAGCGACCCCGACGCCCCCAGGAAGCCCGACGCGGACCCGCTCGACACTCCGGCCATCGGCCACGGGACGCACGTCGCCGGCATCGTCGCCGCCGTGAGCGACGGTTTCGTCGGCGTCGCGCCCAACGCCACCCTCCTGGCCTACAAGGTCATGTCTGCCGTGCCGGGAACAGACTCGGCAACCATCATCGACGCCTGGCTGCGCGCCTTTGACGACGGCGCCGACGTCATCACCACCAGCATCGGCACGCCGGTTGGGTGGCGGGACAATGCTCTGGCCGCGGTGGCGTCCCGCATCGTCCGCCAGGGTGTCGTCATGACCATGTCCGCCGGTAACAACGGCGCCGAAGGTGCTTTTTTCGGCGGCGAAGGCGGATCCAGCGAGGATGCTTTGGCCGTCGCTTCGGTCCAGGCCGACGTGTCTCCCGCCACACGATACAACCTGACCGTCACGCTGGGTGGTGTTTCCAACACCACCACGGGCGGCTACATGTCCGACGTCCCCTTCCCCACAGACGTCAAGAACTGGCCCGTCGTGGCCCTGAGCATGGACCCCGAGACCGCTGCGGATGCGTGCCAGCCGTACCCGGCCGGCACCCAGAACCTAACGGGCAAGGTAGCGCTCGTGCGCCGCGGCGGGTGCAACTACTCGATCAAGCAGCGCAACCTCGAGGCCCTCGGATGCAAGAACATGCTTGTATACAACGACGGCAGGATACCCGTGAACCCGGGCTCGACGCTCCCGACCAGCACCATGGCCATGATTACGGCCCCTGCCGGCCATGCCATCATCAAGGCCCTCGCCGCCGGCGCCGACGTCACGGTCGACTTCTCCCGCGGCGGCCTCGTCGGTCTGCCCGACACGCTGGGCGGGACGCCCAGCACCTTCAGCTCCTGGGCCGCCACGTACGACCTGCTGCTCAAGCCCGACGTCGCGGCGCCCGGCGGCGACATCTTCAGCACCTGGCCCGAGAACCAGTTCCAGGTCCAGAGCGGCACGTCCATGGCGACCCCTTACATCGCCGGCATCGCGGCCCTGTACATCAGCGCCCTCGGCGGGCGCCACAAGCACGGCCCCAACTTTGCCATCGAGTTCAATCAGCGCGTCATCGCGGCGGGCAAGTCGCTGCCGTGGAACGACGGGCAGACCACCAGCAACCTCTTCCTAGCCCCGGCGCTGCAGATGGGCAGCGGCCTCGTCAACGCGTCCAGGGTGCTGTACGCCGGCACGACAGTCGACAAGGCCAAGCTCAGCCTCAACGACACGCGAAATTTCCAGGGCGTGCACGAGGTGACGGTCACCAACGGCGGCGCCTCGGCCGTCGCCTACAACTTCACGCTCGAGCCCGCCGCCGGCTTCGAGATCCTGGACCCGTTCATGTCTAGGTGGAACACGTGGGGCGTCAAGCCGTTCGAGCAGCTGTCCCCCATGGACCTCGTGCCCGACGCGCAGCTGCCCGAGCCTTTCAGCCTCGCGCCCGGCGAGTCCAAGAAGGTGACCATCGCGTTTGCGAACCCGGCCAACGACAAGGGCTGGAACGCGACCGTGATCCCGACCTACAGCGGCAAGGTGCTCGTGCACGGCGACAACGGCGACGTGCTGTCGCTGCCGTACCTGGGCGTGGCGTCGGACCTGTACGAGACCAAGCGCGTGTTCCGGAACACGTACCCGATCGTCTTCGGCGGCGAGCCCTGGACCGAGATCAGCAAAAAGTCCAGCTACACTTTCAACCTGACGACGGGCGTGCGCGACTTCCCCTTCATGTTCACGTCCTTCGACTGGGGCGTGAGCGAGCTGCGCTGGGACATCTTCGAGGCCGGCTGGGCCGAGGAGCAGTGGCGGTACCCGCCCCGGGAGGCCAAGGGCTTCGTCGGCGCCGTCGCCGTCTACTCGGGCAAGTTCGACCCGGACTTCCAGCCGCCCACGAACCTGAGCGACCCGGCCGTCAATAGCCAGACCACGCCCATGCCGGCGCGGCACCTGAGCCGTCGGGGCATGTCGCAGCCGGGCGACGACAAGCGGCGGTGGCTAGGCAGGCTAGCCAACGGCACGCAGATCGCGCCTGGGAACTACACCATGCGCGTCGCGGCCGCGAGGCCGTTTGCCGACCTCTCCAAGGTGGATGGCTGGGAGGTTTGGAGGCACGAGATCCAGGTGCTTCCAATGCAGTAGATGCGTACAGCGAGGGGAAATTCGGCTGTCGGTATTGATAGTTTTTAACGATTCTCTTAATTCAAATGCGATATCGTTCATCAGACGGAATCACACCACCTCTCCACAGGACAGAGTACCTATCCAATGAACAACCACTCCTACCGCGCTCCCCCTCCACCCCACAGGTAAGAAAAAGGGGGGAATAAGCCAGGAAGAGAGGAGAAGGTGACTCAGGTTGTCTGCGCAGTAGCACGCGGAGAAACAACCGCTTGCTCAGGGGTCGGTGGAGTTGGGGAGCTGCGTGCCGATCTCGCAAAAGACCTCGGTGTAAAGGCCGGGAGGGACTGAAGGCAAGGTGTGTGAGTGAGTATCCACGGTATCGGGCCAACACCGCCAGCCAGACACGTTCGCAACGCAAAGTTTCGAAGAACGTACACTTCCAGGCGTCCGTGGCCTCGACGCACGCAACCCACCGCCGCTTCCCAGCGCCGGGGATTTGCTACGTGTCGCACGCGTCAGCTCAGAAGTTCCCAACGCCTACCAACGGGACTAACTCACAAACACGCCGGGCGAGGTGCCGCACCCCGGTCAACGAGTGTGTCGCAGACGCGGATGTAGAACCGTCACGCAGCCGTCAGCAGCCACCAACCACACAACCACACATGCGAGGCAGTATAGCCCTGTATGCAAACTACTGACTCCCGTCGTAGCTGTACGAGAGCTCGGCCCGGATGCCGGCTCTGTTGTCGAAGTCCAGCCGGACCAGGGACTTTTTTATGTGGAGTCGGGTCGGTGCGTTTCGTGGAGAACTCAATAGCGGCACGGAGGCTCAGGTGCTCACCATGAACCTGTAGTTGGCGCAGGTTTCGCGCTCGACCAGCGCGCTCGGCTCATCGGGGCTGGACGGCGCTGGGGCGAGGAGGGAGTTGAGGAGCATCTTGAAGAGGAGTTGTAAGTGTAAGACCAGAGTGTGTTGCTTCGGCTCGAAGATGAAAGAGAAGGATGGGGTTGCTTATCCTCTGAAAATGGGCTCAAGCTGCTACGATATCGGCCATCTTTGCCCGACTTTATACCCGATTCTTGGACTACCAAACATCTCCCTCTCCACCCAGAAAACAGTTCCCAACGGCTTCCCCGCATACCTTCCCCAGCTCTGCACCACCGTTGAACGAACCCACACGTTGTCAAGCATTTCAGCTGTCGAAAGCTAGCTGAGCTGGAGAGCACACGAATGGCAGGCTCTCTCCGTTCCCCTTTGGGCAGCGCCTGTCCATGCAGGGTCCTGTTGGGGAGCCAACTTGCTTGTGATGGACACTATCAACAGGATATCATGCTGACATTCCCCCCAGCTTGCAATACGCAGACTTGGCACGGATGGTTGGAGGCGGTGACAATTTCACCGATTGGAGCAGTGCGTGTTTGCTGGCGATATTTGCTGCATAATATATACTGCACCTTTGCTGTATTCGGTGCCATCTCAGCTTGCATATATCGCGGAACCTGCACCAGATGCAGCTGAGCATGCCTCGGGTACGTGCCAACGACTTCGCAGGTTTCTTGTGTTGCAATTTTGGGGGCCGTCTCGCACCTCCTTACCCTGGAAGGTCGGGTCGGTGGGGTAGCTCGAGTGACGTTTTGTTGCGTCACTCTGCTGCTCCATAGCTCAAGCTCCGTACCGGTTTCTTCCGCCCGATGGCACGCGGGGCTCTGTGTGATCTCTTCGCTCAGCATCCAGGCAACACCAGCCACATATAGCCTTGGCGTCGACAAGACCT
The DNA here is from genome assembly GCA_003049425.1 of Magnaporthiopsis incrustans. Lineage (NCBI taxonomy): Eukaryota > Fungi > Ascomycota > Sordariomycetes > Magnaporthales > Magnaporthaceae > Magnaporthiopsis > Magnaporthiopsis incrustans. The sequence continues at coordinate 116,081 of PYSR01000008.1, forward strand.
GCACCCCCC